>JANSJX010000187.1:0-53990 GCA_026168455.1 Theocolax elegans | reverse complement strand
AAAAAAAATTTTAACCAACAGAATAAAGAGCTACACGTTATAAAAACAAACCCTTTGAAATAAACAACAAAGCAAAATAATAAATCAGAATGTAAAAGAAAATTACGACCATCTCAATCTGAAGATGGAGAAACAGAATCAGCAACAATTAAAGACAAAAAATAAAACAAATGACTCAAGAACAAAAAATAGCCGAAGCAGAACGACAACGTAAGTTTAAGCATCACAATCTGAAGATAAAAAAAAATCTCAATAATAAAAAGCAGGCAAAGAAACAAATTTCAGCTCATTTCAAGCCGCAGTCAGCTTGGAGACACTGTTCTTATTGCAGTGGAGCTAACTTTCAGCTTAAGGTAGCTAAAATGAGCTTAAGTTTCCTTGTTTCAGCTCATTTCTAGCCGGAGATAGCTTGGAGGACCACTGTTCATATTGCAGTGGAGTTAACTTTCAGCTTAAGGTAGCTAAAATGAGCTTAAGTTTCCTTGTTTCAGCTCATTTCTAGCCGGAGATAGCTTGGAGACACTGCGCTTATTGCAGTGGAGCTAGCTTTCAGCTTGAGGTAGCTAAAATGAGCTTAAGTTTCCTTGCTTCAGCTCATTTCTAGCCGGAGATAGCTTGGAGACACTGTTCTTATTGCAGTGGAGCTAACTTTCAGCTTAAGGTAGCTAAAATGAGCTTAAGTTTCCTTGCTTCAGCTCATTTCTAGCCGGAGATAGCTTGGAGACACTATTCATATTGCAGTGGAGCTAACTTTCAGCTTAAGGTAGCTAAAATGAGCTTAAGTTTCCTTGTTTCAGCTCATTTCAAGCCGCAGTCAGCTTGGAGACACTGTTCTTATTGCAGTGGAGCTAACTTTCAGCTTAAGGTAGCTAAATGAGCTTAAGTTCCTTGTTTCAGCTCATTTCTAGCCGGAGATAGCTTGGAGACACTGTTCATATTGCAGTGGAGTTAACTTTCAGCTTAAGGTAGCTAAAATGAGCTTAAGTTTCCTTAATTCAGCTCATTTCTAGCTGGAGATAGCTTGGAGACACTGTTCATATTGCAGTGGAGCTAACTTCAGCTTAAGGTAGCTAAAATGAGCTTAAGTTTCCTTGTTTCAGCTCATTTCTAGCCGGAGATAGCTTGGAGACACTGTTCTTATTGCAGTGGAGCTAACTTTCAGCTTAAGGTAGCTAAAATGAGCTTAAGTTTCCTGCTAGTGTGGTAACGTTTCCGATAATCAATAATGTCAGTTGCAATTGTAACGATGACAGGAAGTCAGTCAAAGTCCAGACTTTTGCTTCTTGCCGTTATCAGAAATATCAACACATAGACGGGTATCTTATAATTGTCTCTAATCTATGGTATTTAATAACCTGATTGCTGTCAAAAAAATCTTACGTGCTTAGGACCCTAGCTTCCACTGCTAGACAAATGGGAAAATATTTTTAGTCTTATTCAGCTTGTTTCAGCTTGTTTCAGCTCATTTCAAGCCGCAGACAGCTTGGAGACACTGCGCTTATTGCAGTGGAGCTAGCTTTCAGCTTGAGGTAGCTAAAATGAGCTTAAGTTCCTTGTTTCAGCTCATTTCTAGCCGCAGTCAGCTTGGAGACACTGTTCTTATTGCAGTGGAGCTAACATTCAGCTTGAGGTAGCTAAAATAAGCTGAAGTTTCCTTGATTCAGCTCATTTCAAGCCGCAGTCAGCTTGGAGACACTGCTCTTATTGCAGTGGAGCTAGCTTTCAGCTTGAGGTAGCTAAAATGAGCTGAAGTTTCCTTGCTTCAGCTCATTTCTAGCCGGAGATAGCTTGGAGACACTGTTCTTATTGCAGTGGAGCTAACTTTCAGCTTGAGGTAGCTAAAATGAGCTTAAGTTTCCTTGTTCAGCTCATTTCTAGCCGGAGATAGCTTGGAGACACTGTTCTTATTGCAGTGGAGCTAACATTCAGCTTAAGGTAGCTAAAATGAGCTTAAGTTTCCTTGTTTCAGCTCATTTCTAGCCGGAGATAGCTTGGAGACACTGTTTTTATTGCAGTGGAGCTAACATTCAGCTTAAGGTAGCTAAAATGAGCTTAAGTTTCCTTGTTTCAGCTCATTTCTAGCCGGAGATAGCTTGGAGACACTGTTCTTATTGCAGTGGAGCTAACTTTCAGCTTAAGGTAGCTAAAATGAGCTTAAGTTTCCTGCTAGTGTGGTAACGTTTCCGATAATCAATAATGTCAGTTGCAATTGTAACGATGACAGGAAGTCAGTCAAAGTCCAGACTTTTGCTTCTTGCCGTTATCAGAAATATCAACACATAGACGGGTATCTTATAATTGTCTCTAATCTATGGTATTTAATAACCTGATTGCTGTCAAAAATCTTACGTGCTTAGGACCCTAGCTTCCACTGCTAGACAAATGGGAAAATATTTTTAGTCTTATTCAGCTTGTTTCAGCTTGTTTCAGCTCATTTCAAGCCGCAGACAGCTTGGAGACACTGCGCTTATTGCAGTGGAGCTAGCTTTCAGCTTGAGGTAGCTAAAATGAGCTTAAGTTTCCTTGCTTCAGCTCATTTCTAGCCGGAGATAGCTTGGAGACACTGTTCTTATTGCAATGGAGCTAACTTTCAGCTTAAGGTAGCTAAAATGAGCTTAAGTTTCCTTAATTCAGCTCATTTCTAGCCGGAGAGAGCTTGGAGACACTGTTCTTATTGCAGTGGAGCTAACATTCAGCTTAAGGGATGCCATACCTGAATTTAATCCTACTATGCCGACACCTGTATATTACACGCACTATTTATCCTATTACTATTATCTAATACAATGATAACCTATAAACGCAGTGGAGGCATATTTGTAATACATATATTAAATAAATTATAAGTACAAATGTTTGAATTGTGCTAAAATGTGCTTATAATTTGAAAAATACGATCTCAAACATAACCTCTTTTAGTTAACAGGCAACAACGATTTAATTGAATTTTGTAAAAAACTGGAAAGATTTCTAACAAATACAGTGCAGACGCACAATTTCACGATATTGATAAATGTGGGAACACTAAAAAAAACAGTCAAAAGTGCACGACGAAGAAATAATTTGAAAAATACGACTGATACAAAGACGTTGGGAAGCTGGTACTAGATATTTGTGATGGAAATAATATAGATTGCAATTACAAGCATCAAGAAACTAAGTAGAGGCAACATTTTACATTATCTTAGAATCATTTTTCAGTAAAAACTAGAGGAATACATAATCGATTGAAAAATTAATTGAAAAATAAAAAAGATATTCATTCCTTCTAAAAATGTGCAATTTAGCAGACCGAAGAGTAAGAAAAAGTTTTGCTACGTAGTTGAAAATCCACCAGTAGGTGGCGATGCTAAGCGTTTCCAGCTATGTCTTATTTCATTCGTGGTGGAATAGGCGACGGATTCTATAGGAGGTCCGTGCACGATCGGGCCGTTTACCGCACGCACATCGAACTTTCAAATACATTGTACTGTACCAACACTGAATGTTAGGTGCATTATTTGGTTAATTCGAATTACTTAACATAATGACAGCTACAAAACGGGATAAAGGTACATTTATAGTATAGATTTAAAGTAAATTACAAGTACAAAAGTTGAATTTATGGCTATATATCGTTAAAATTTGAAAAATACGAATTGAAACATAACCTCTCTCAGTATACAGCGACGGATTCTATAGGAGGTGCGTGCACCGATTTGGGCCGTCTGCCGCACGCACTTCGTACTTTCAAATACATTGTACTTTGTCGACACTGAATGTTGGGTGCACTATTTGTTTAATTCCAATTATTTAACACAATGGCAACTAGAAAACAGATTAGAGGCATATTTTTAATATACATTTTAAGTGTATAACAAGTACAAAAGTTGAATTTATGATAAAATATTGTTAAATTGAAAAATTCGAGTTGAAACATAACCGCTCTTTGTCAACAGGCAACAACGATTTAATTTAATATTGTAAAAACTGGACTGTGTCCTAAGATATGCGGTGCACATATATAAGTTCACGATATTGGTAAAAGTTGGAATACTAAAAAAGCAGACAAAAGTGCACAACAAAAATTAAAAGAAAAATACGATGAATACTAGGACGGTCGAAAGCTTGTATCACAAATTAGGGATGGAAATAAACGTTTCCCGTTATGCGTCAGTTCTAAAAAAGAGTGTGCTGCCACTTTTATCACTTTATTTGAAATACCGTATTTTGTTGGTTTTTTTTATGTCAATTCGGATAGTTTAACGTTGGCTATATAGTAATCGAAAATTTCAAAATATCAATCAGGACAAAATGATACAGTAATTAGTAATAATTTAATAGCTATTCGACGGATACCTGCGAGGCGAGACAATCTCAGCGACGCGCCGAGCGTGTCTCGCCTCGAAGGTTCTACGCGGCAATAATCAATCGCTGAAGTCTTCCAAGAAATAGCATTACTGTGTATATATGACTAAAATAATTTTCGGTTTACCTACACAAACACTGCTATAAAAAAAATATAAAATTTGTTACAATATATTATGTGTTTCCTTATAACATAACGGCGAATATCTACGAGGCGAGACACTCTCGGCGCGTCGACCAGATAGTCTCGCCTCGTAGATATCCATCGAGAACTAAAAAGCAGCCATCCGAGATAAAGTATTTTTTGTGTATATATTACAAACAATAATTTTCGGTTTACCTACACAAACACTGCTATAAAAAAAATATAAAATTTGTTACAATATATTAGTGTTTCCTTAGAACATAACGGCGGATATCTACGAGGCGAGACACTCTCGGTGCGTCGTCCAGATTGTCTCGCCTCGTAGATATCCATCGAGAACTAACAAACAGCTACCCGAGAAAAAGTATTATTTGTGTATATATTACAAACAATAATTTTCGGTTTACCTACACAAACACTGCTACAAACAAAATATAAAATTTGTTACAATATATTATATGTTTCCTTATAACATAACGGCGGATATCTACGAGGCGAGACACTCTCGGCGCGTCGTCCAGATTGTCTCGCCTCGTAGATATCCATCGAGAACTAAAAAGCATCCATCCGAGAAAAAGTATTTTTTGCGTATATATTACAAACAATAATTTTCGGTTTACCTACACAAACACTGCTATAAAAAAATGTAAAATTTGTTACAATATATTATGTGTTTGCTTATAACATATCGGTGGATATCTACGAGGCGAGACACTCTCGGCGCGTCGTTCAGATTGTCTCGCCTCGTAGATATCCATCGAGAACTAAAAAGCAACTACCCGAGAAAAAGTATTTTTTGTGTATATATTACAAACAATAATTTTCGGTTTACCTTGACAAACGCTGCTATAATAAAAATATAAAATTTGTAAGAATAAATTATGTGTTCGCTTTTCGTTCTCGATGGATATCTACGAGGCGAGACAATCTAAACAATGCGCCGAGAGTGTCTCGCCTTGAAGGTTCTACGCGACAATAATAAGTCGCCGCAGAGTTCCGAGAAAAAGTATTTTTTGTGTATATATGACTAAAAATAATTTTCGGTTTACCTACACAAACACTGCTATAAAAAAAATGTAAAATTTGTTACAATATATTATGTGTATCCTTATAACATAACGGCGGATATCTACGAGGCGAGACACTCTCGGCGCGTCGTCCAGATAGTCTCGCCTCGTAGATATCCATCGAGAACTAAAGAGCAGCCATCCGAGATAAAGTATTTTTTGTGTATATATTACTAAAAATAATTTTCGGTTTACCTACACAAACACTGCTATAAAAAAAATATAAAATTTGTTACAATATATTATGTGTTTGCTTATAACATATCGGTGGATATCTACGAGGCGAGACACTCTCGGCGCGTCGTTCATATTGTCTCGCCTCGTAGATATCCATCGAGAAATAAAAAGCAGCCATCCGAGAAAAGTATTTTTGTGTATATATTACAAACAATAATTTTCGGTTTACCTACACAAACACTGCTATAAAAAAATGTAAAATTTGTTACATTATATTATGTGTTTGCTTATAACATAACGGCGTATATCTACGAGGCGAGACACTCTAGGCGCGTCGTCCAGATTGTCTCGCCTCGTAGATATCCAACGAGAACTAAAAAGCAGCCATCCGAGATAAAGTATTTTTTGTGTATATATTACTAAAAATAATATTTGTTTTACCTACACAAACACTGCTATAAAAAAAATGTAAAATTTGTTACAATATATTATGTGTTTGCTTATAACATATCGGTGGATATCTACGAGGCGAGACACTCTCGGCGCGTCGTTCAGATTGTCTCGCCTCGTAGATATCCATCGAGAACTAAAGAGCATCCATCCGAGATGAAGTATTTTTTGTGTATATATTACTAAAAATAATTTTCGGTTTACCTACACATACACTGCTATAAAAAAAATGTAAAATTTGTTACAATATATTATGTGTTTGCTTATAACATATCGGTGGATATCTACGAGGCGAGACACTCTCGGCGCGTCGTTCAGATTGTCTCGCCTCGTAGATATCCATCGAGAACTAATAAGCAGCTACCCGAGAAAAAGTATTTTTTGTGTATATATTACAAACAATCATTTTCGGTTTACCTTGACAAACGCTGCTATAATAAAAATATAAAATTTGTTACAATATATTATGTGTATCCTTATAACATAACGGCGGATATCTACGAGGCGAGACACTCTCGGCGCGTCGTCCAGATAGTCTCGCCTCGTATTTATCCATCGAGAACTAAAGAGCATCCATCCGAGATGAAGTATTTTTTGTGTATATATTACTAAAAATAATTTTCGGTTTACCTACACAAACACTGCTATAAAAAAATGTAAAATTTGTTACAATATATTATGTGTTTGCTTATAACATATCGGTGGATATCTACGAGGCGAGACACTCTCGGCGCGTCGTTCAGATTGTCTCGCCTCGTAGATATCCATCGAGAACTAAAAAGCAGCTACCCGAGAAAAAGTATTTTTTGTGTATATATTACAAACAATCATTTCGGTTTACCTTGACAACGCTGCTATAATAAAAATATAAAATTTGTACGAATAAATTATGTGTTTGCTTTTCGTTCTCGATGGATATCTACGAGGCGAGACAATCTAAACAATGCGCCGAGAGTGTCTCGCCTTGAAGGTTCTACGCGACAATAATAAGTCGCCGCAGCGTTCCGAGAAAAAGTATTTTTTGTGTATATATTACAAACAATAATTTTCGGTTTACCTACACAAACACTGCTATAAAAAAATGTAAAATTTGTTACATTATATTATGTGTTTGCTTATAACATAACGGCGTATATCTACGAGGCGAGACACTCTAGGCGCGTCGTCCAGATTGTCTCGCCTCGTAGATATCCAACGAGAACTAAAAAGCAGCCATCCGAGATAAAGTATTTTTTGTGTATATATTACTAAAAATAATATTTGTTTTACCTACACAAACACTGCTATAAAAAAAATGTAAAATTTGTTACAATATATTATGTGTTGCTTATAACATATCGGTGGATATCTACGAGGCGAGACACTCTCGGCGCGTCGTTCATATTGTCTCGCCTCGTAGATATCCATCGAGAAATAAAAAGCAGTCATCCGAGAAAAAGTATTTTTTGTGTATATATTACTAAAAATAATTTTAGGTTTACCTACACAGACACTGCTATAAAAAAATGTAAAATTTGTTACAATATATTATGTGTTTGCTTATAACATAAAGGCCGATATCTACGAGGCGAGGACACTCTCGGCGCAATCGTCCAGATTGTCTCGCCTCGTAGATATCCATCGAGAACTAAAAGCAGCCACCCGAGAAAAAGTATTTTTGTGTATATATGACTAAAAATAATTTTCGGTTTACCTACACAAACACTGCTATAAAAAAAATATAAAATTTGTTATAATATATTATGTGTTTGCTTTTTAGTTCTCGATGGATATCTGCGAGGCGAGACAATCTGAACGACGCGCCGACTGTGTTCTCTATCAGTCTCAAATTCTTCGGGAGTAGTTTTAATACCGCTGAAGCCTGCCGAGTAAATACGTTCATTTTTTAAAACAATTAGTTTTCTATTCAGCTACAAAAACACTGTTATAAAATAATTTAAAAACTTGTACAATAATGAGGCTATAATCCGCACGACCGCGAAGACTCACCGTACGATGCGCGGTGGACGACGGCGGTAGACGGACCGTTCGACGCAAGTTGCGCGCGCACGGCGGGCCTGTCCAGCGAAGCAGTGCACGAGCCTGTCGAAGCTCGTGAGAGCTCTTCAGTACGTCGTCGCGGTAACGTTGGCGTCGCGTTGACAATACGATTGCTATCGTCCTTTATTTCCCCGTGGCGGACTACCTTGTGTGTGTGAGTGTGTCAGGAAAGCAACATTTCAAGCGTCAACCAGGATATGCTCCTCTATACTGACAAGGTGGATGCACGCCTTCGTTATAAGTGCAGTGCATTTATTCCTTCTTTTGTAAGTATGCTTCCCATCCCGTTTTATAATTTCGCCAAAATTATACGCGGCTGGCGTTCAAAACCCTTTATCTATTATTATAATAAATTATTACTATTTTTATCAATCGTTTATACGTCCTTGTCGCCATGCCCTAATACCCTGCTTATTAGGAACTAGCAGACGACGGTTTCCTCTAGAAGGTGCGTGCACAGTTCGACTCGACGTATACACGCACCTCCTACTAATTCCATTAGGTTAGGTAATAACCATGTATTATATATTATTAGTTGTTCAACAGTATCCTAGTAAATATCCATTTTATAATCTACATGTGCATTAATTATAGTGCATAAAAGTTAACATAAATAAACTTAATGAAACAATCAAAATTGTATATAAAGATAAAATCACATGTGTCCCTCCATCAACGTTCTCCATAGAAGTAGGTTACTTGTTGTTTACCAATAACCGTTTTGCTCATTGCTTAATTTAGTAGTGATTAAAAAATTCATTTAAACATACCAATTAGTTGATAAAATTATGGAGATTATTCAGAAATACTTACTTTATTAATATTATTAGTTGTAGAAAACTTTAACAATTTAAACTTAATTTTAAAAAGCAGACGCTAGTACCATTCAGAAAGTTATTATTATGAAAATCTTAATAATTTAAAGTAATGGTACATATTTTTTTATCAGGAATGAAGGGTACTAAAACTCTACAAAGTATATGAGTTAAACGGCGGTAATGAAAATTGAACTGGATTAAAAATTTAATTATATACAATAATAGATCATTTTTTAAGTTTATTGAAAATTATAATGTACGTAACACTGATAAGAAAATTGTAATTTTAGTAGATGAATATGCGTAACTTTTGTTATAATTAATTATAAATCAAATTTACAATTAAATTGCAATACAAATCAAAGTGAAAATTGAAAAGTACAATAACGACTGACATTTGGTTACCATAAGGTGTACGTGCAGTACACGTTACCATAAAGTGTACGTATAGTACACGTTACCATAAAGTGTACGTACAGTACACGTTACCATAAAGTGTACGTACAGTACACGTTACCATAAAGTATACGTATAGTACACGGTACCATATAAAGTGTACGTACAGTACACAATTCATAAAGTGTACGTACAGTACACGTTACCATAAAGTACAAATACAGTAATACAGTACAAATAAAGTGTACGCAAAGTGCAGAGTTATTACATACATGCTGTTACTTTAATTTTTAGAATTAATATTACACATGTATAATATAAAAATAATTTTTAAATATAATTTGCCATTTCTCCAGTCCATTCCAATCGGATAAACCAATTAGATACGTTTATAAGTTTTGCAGTATACTATTCATTTACTTTTACAGTAATTTTTATTTTTTTACAATCAATTTTGTAATTACTTTTACTAGCGTTGTGTTCTATATCTTATATTACGCGCTTGTTAGCGCCATCTGTGGGCATTCAACTACATATGTATTAGTATATAATACAGAGGGCGCCACATATGATTTCTGTTAAGTTAGTTTTATATAGGGTATCGATAAAACAGAAAGCGCGGACCTGCACAACAATTTTTTGTCGGGTACGACATCCCCTTAAGGTAGCTAAATGAGCTTAAGTTTCCTGCTAGTGTGGTAACTTTTCCGATAATCAATAATGTCAGTTGCAATTGTAACGAGACAGGAAGTCAGTCAAAGTCCAGACTTTTGCTTCTTGCCGTTATCAGAAATATCAACACATAGACGGGTATCTTATAATTGTCTCTAATCTATGGTATTAATAACCTGATTGCTGTCAAAAAAATCTTACGTGCTTAGGACCCTAGCTTCCACTGCTAGACAAATGGGAAAATATTTTAGTCTTATTCAGCTTGTTTCAGCTTGTTTCAGCTCATTTCAATCCGCAGGACAGCTTGGAGACACTGCCCTTATTGCAGTGGAGCTAGCTTTCAGCTTGAGGTAGCTAAAATGAGCTTAAGTTTCCTTGCTTCAGCTCATTTCTAGACGGAGATAGCTTGGAGACACTGTTCTTATTGCAGTGGAGCTAACTTTCAGCTTAAGGTAGCTAAAATGAGCTTAAGTTTCCTTAATTCAGCTCATTTCTAGCCGGAGATAGCTTGGAGACACTGTCTTATTGCAGTGGAGCTAACTTTCAGCTTAAGGTAGCTAAATGAGCTTAAGTTTCCTTGTTTCAGCTCATTTCTAGCCGGAGATAGCTTGGAGACACTGCGCTTATTGCAGTGGAGCTAGCTTTCAGCTTGAGGTAGCTAAAATGAGCTTAAGTTTCCTTGCTTCAGCTCATTTCTAGCCGGAGATAGCTTGGAGACACTGTTCTTATTGCAGTGGAGCTAACTTTCAGCTTAAGGTAGCTAAAATGAGCTTAAGTTTCCTTGCTTCAGCTCATTTCTAGCCGGAGATAGCTTGGAGACACTATTCATATTGCAGTGGAGCTAACTTTCAGCTTAAGGTAGCTAAAATGAGCTTAAGTTTCCTTGTTTCAGCTCATTTCAAGCCGCAGTCAGCTTGGAGACACTGTTCTTATTGCAGTGGAGCTAACTTTCAGCTTAAGGTAGCTAAAATGAGCTTAAGTTTCCTTGTTTCAGCTCATTTCTAGCCGGAGATAGCTTGGAGACACAGTTCATATTGCAGTGGAGTTAACTTTCAGCTTAAGGTAGCTAAAATGAGCTTAAGTTTCCTTAATTCAGCTCATTTCTAGCTGGAGATAGCTTGGAGACACTGTTCATATTGCAGTGGAGCTAACTTTCAGCTTAAGGTAGCTAAATGAGCTTAAGTTTCCTGTTTCAGCTCATTTCTAGCCGGAGATAGCTTGGAGACACTGTTCTTATTGCAGTGGAGCTAACTTTCAGCTTAAGGTAGCTAAAATGAGCTTAAGTTTCCTGCTAGTGTGGTAACGTTTCCGATAATCAATAATGTCAGTTGCAATTGTAACGATGACAGGAAGTCAGTCAAAGTCCAGACTTTTGCTTCTTGCCGTTATCAGAAATATCAACACATAGACGGGTATCTTATAATTGTCTCTAATCTATGGTATTTAATAACCTGATTGCTGTCAAAAAAATCTTACGTGCTTAGGACCCTAGCTTCCACTGCTAGACAAATGGGAAAATATTTTTAGTCTTATTCAGCTTGTTTCAGCTTGTTTCAGCTCATTTCAAGCCGCAGACAGCTTGGAGACACTGCGCTTATTGCAGTGGAGCTAGCTTTCAGCTTGAGGTAGCTAAAATGAGCTTAAGTTTCCTTGTTTCAGCTCATTTCTAGCCGCAGTCAGCTTGGAGACACTGTTCTTATTGCAGTGGAAGCTAACATTCAGCTTGAGGTAGCTAAAATAAGCTGAAGTTTCCTTGATTCAGCTCATTTCAAGCCGCAGTCAGCTTGGAGGACAATGCTCTTATTGCAGTGAGCTAGCTTTCAGCTTGAGGTAGCTAAAATGAGCTGAAGTTTCCTTGCTTCAGCTCATTTCTAGCCGGAGATAGCTTGGAGACACTGTTCTTATTGCAGTGGAGCTAACTATCAGCTTGAGGGTA
The DNA here is from genome assembly GCA_026168455.1 of Theocolax elegans. NCBI lineage: Eukaryota > Metazoa > Arthropoda > Insecta > Hymenoptera > Cerocephalidae > Theocolax > Theocolax elegans. The sequence continues at coordinate 41,942 of JANSJX010000187.1, read as the reverse complement.
GCTAAAATGAGCTTAGTTTCCTTGTTTCAGCTCATTTCTAGCCGGAGATAGCTTGGAGACACTGTTCTTATTGCAGTGGAGCTAACATTTAGCTTAAGGTAGCTAAAATGAGCTTAAGTTTCCCTTGTTTCAGCTCATTTCTAGCCGGAGATAGCTTGGAGACACTGTTTTATTGGCAGTGGAGCTAACATTCAGCTTAAGGTAGCTAAAATGAGCTTAAGTTTCCTTGTTTTCAGCTCATTTCTAGCCGGAGATAGCTTGGAGACACTGTTCTTATTGCAGTGGAGCTAACTTTCAGCTTAAGGTAGCTAAAATGAGCTTAAGTTTCCTGCTAGTGTGGTAACGTTTCCCGATAATCAATAATGTCAGTTGCAATTGTAACGATGACAGGAAGTCAGTCAAAGTCCAGACTTTTGCTTCTTGCCGTTATCAGAAATATCAACACATAGACGGGTATCTTATAATTGTCTCTAATCTTATGGTATTTAATAACCTGATTGCTGTCAAAAAATCTTACGTGCTTAGGACCCTAGCTTCCACTGCTAGACAAATGGGAAAATATTTTTAGTCTTATTCAGCTTGTTTCAGCTTGTTTCAGCTCATTTCAAGCCGCAGAAGCTTGGAGACACTGCGCTTATTGCAGTGGAGCTAGCTTTCAGCTTGAAGGTAGCTAAAATGAGCTTAAGTTTCCTTGCTTCAGCTCATTTCTAGCCGGAGATAGCTTGGAGACACTGTTCTTATTGCAATGGAGCTAACTTTCAGCTTAAGGTAGCTAAAATGAGCTTAAGTTTCCTTAATTCAGCTCACTTCTAGCCGGAGATAGCTTGGAGACACTGTTCTTATTGCAGTGGAGCTAACATTCAGCTTAAGGTAGCTAAAATGAGCTTAAGTTTCCTGCTAGTGTGGTAACTTTTCCGATAATCAATAATGTCAGTTGCAATTGTAACGATGACAGGAAGTCAGTCAAAGTCCAGACTTTTGCTTCTTGCCGTTATCAGAAATATCAACACATAGACGGGTATCTTATAATTGTCTCTAATCTATGGTATTTAATAACCTGATTGCTGTCAAAAAAATCTTACGTGCTTAGGACCCTAGCTTCCACTGCTAGACAAATGGGAAAATATTTTTAGTCTTATTCAGCTTGTTTCAGCTTGTTTCAGCTCATTTCAAGCCGCAGACAGCTTGGAGACACTGCGCTTATTGCAGTGGAGCTAGCTTTCAGCTTGAGGTAGCTAAAATGTAGCTTAAGTTTCCTTGCTTCAGCTCATTTCTAGACGGAGATAGCTGGAGACACTGTCTTATTGCAGTGGAGCTAACTTTCAGCTTAAGGTAGCTAAAATGAGCTTAAGTTTCCTTAATTCAGCTCATTTCTAGCCGGAGATAGCTGGAGACACTGTTCTATTGCAGTGGAGCTAACTTTCAGCTTGAGGTAGCTAAAATGAGCTTAAGTTTCCTTGTTTCAGCTCATTTCTAGCCGGGAGATAGCTTGGAAACACTGTTCTTATTGCAGTGGAGCTAACTTTCAGCTTAAGGTAGCTAAATGAGCTTAAGTTTCCTTGTTTCAGCTCATTTCAAGCCGCAGACAGCTTGGAGACACTATTCATATTGCAGTGGAGCTAACTTCAGCTTAAGGTAGCTAAAATGAGCTTAAGTTTCCTTGTTTCAGCTCATTTCAAGCCGCAGTCAGCTTGGAGACACTGTTCTTATTGCAGTGGAGCTAACTTTCAGCTTAAGGTAGCTAAAATGAGCTTAAGTTTCCTTGTTTCAGCTCATTTCTAGCCGGAGATAGCTTGGAGACACTGTTCATATTGCAGTGGAGTTAACTTTCAGCTTAGGTAGCTAAAATGAGCTTAAGTTTCCATGTTCAGCTCATTTCAAGCCGGAGATAGCTTGGAGACACTGTTCTTATGCAGTGGAGCTAACTTTCAGCTTATTGCGGGTAACCATCGACCGCTTAAGTTTACCCATAAAGCTATGCTTGCATGCCCACTCCCAGTCTCTGGGTAACGGATTGTGAGTATATGCATCATAAGCGGTAGAATGACACGTAAGTGAGTTCGACTTTTGCCTATAAGCGACTTCGTAAGAAAGTCAAAATGGGCGGGTGCGTTGTGGACCACTTGATGCGTACCTCATTTCAGGTACCTGGTGGTCGGGTTGCTGTTATACCAGGTTTCTGGGGAATGCAGTTGTACCCCATCAGGGTGATAAGTGGGTAGAGGGAACGTATGGAACGACCTCGACGGTGACCTTCGTACGTGGTAAAAGGAGTTTTACTACATAGGTACGCAGGGAGATCGGGGCCCAGGGTGAGAAGGCTTAACCCTCCGATCTATTTGGTGTTGGCCTCTGAGGGGCAGTGACGCCGAATCTGGGGACAGGAAGGATGAAAGTTGAGTCTGAGTGCGCGCATTCGTCTTACATGGGGCGTCGCCTGCACTCTACCAATGGAGGGGCGACGTATCCACATGCGCCGGCGATACATGTGGCCCCCAGGTCGCAGCCGGCGTGTCGCCACCCCTGGCGTGGAAGATCAGCCAAAATTGGAGAGCTTAGTACGGACCGGCTGAGATCTCTCGTACCCTAGTATACTTGTCCGGCGCCGCTGGCGTTCCCTCGACCATTGGCGGGGATTCATAACGCGGGCCGGAGATAGCTTGGAGACACTGTTCTTATTGCAGTGGAGCTAACATTCAGCTTAAGGTAGCTAAAATGAGCTTAAGTTTCCTGCTAGTGTGGTAACGTTTCCGATAATCAATAAGTCAGTTGCAATTGTAACGATGACAGGAAGTCAGTCAAAGTCCAGACTTTTGCTTCTTGCGTTACAGAAATATCAACACATAGACGGGTATCTATAATTGTCTCTAATCTATGGTATTTAATAACCTGATTGCTATCAAAAAAATCTTACGTGCTTAGGACCCTAGCTTCCACTACTAGACAAATGGGAAAATTTTTTAGTCTTATTCGCTTGTTTCAGCTTGTTTCAGCTCATTTCAAGCCGCAGACAGCTTGGAGACACTGCGCTTATTGCAGTGGAGCTAGCTTTCAGCTTGAGGTAGCTAAAATGAGCTTAAGTTTCCTTGCTTCAGCTCATTTCTAGACGGAGATAGCTTGGAGACACTGGTTCTTATTGCAGTGGAGCTAACTTTCAGCTTAAGGTAGCTAAAATGAGCTTAGTTTCTTAATTCAGCTCATTTCTAGCCGGAGATAGCTTGGAGACACTGTCTTATTGCAGTGGAGCTAACTTTCAGCTTGAGGTAGCTAAAATGAGCTTAAGTTTCCATGTTTTAAGCTCATTTCAAGTCGCAGACAGCTAGGAGACACTGTTCTTATTGCAGTGGAGCTAATTTCAGCTTAAGATAGCTAAAATGAGCTAAGGTCCTTGTTTCAGCTCATTTCTAGCCGGAGGATAGTTTGGAAACACTGTTCTTATTGCAGTGGAGCTAACTTTCAGCTTAAGGTAGCTAAAATGAGCTTAAGTTTCCTTGTTTCAGCTCATTTCAAGCCGCAGACAGCTTGGAGACACTGCTCTTATTGCAGTGGAGCTAACTTTCAGCTTGAGGTAGCAAAATGAGCTTAAGTTTCCATGTTTCAGCTCATTTCAAGCCGGAGATAGCTTGGAGACACTGTTCTTATTGCAGTGGAGCTAACTTTCAGCTTGAGGTAGCTACAATGAGCTTAAGTTTCCATGGTTTTAGCTCATTTCAAGTCGCAGCAGCTAGGAGACACTGTTCTTATTGCAGTGGAGCTAACTTTCAGCTTGAGGTAGCTAAAATGAGCTTAAGTTTCCTGTTTCAGCTCATTTCTAGCCGGAGATAGCTTGGAGACACTGTTCTTATTGCAAGTGGAGCTAACTTTCAGCTTGAGGTAGCTACAATGAGCTTAAGTTCCATTTTAGTCATTTCAAGTCGCACGACAGTAGGAGACACTGTTCTTATTGCAGTGGAGCTAACTTTCAGCTTAAGATAGCTAAAATGAGCTTAAGTTTCCTTGTTTCAGCTCATTTCTAGAGCAGTCAGCTTGGAGACACTGTTCTTAGTGCAGTGGAGCTAACATTCAGCTTGAGGTAGCTAAAATAAGCTTAAGTTTCCTTGATTCAGCTCTTTCAAGCCGCAGTCAGCTTGGAGACACTGCTCTTATTGGTGGAGCTAGCTTTCAGCTTGAGGTAGCTAAAATGAGCTGAAGTTCCTGCTTCAGCTCATTTCTAGACGGAGATAGCTTGGAGACACTGTTCTTATTGCAGTGGAGCTAACTTTCAGCTTAAGGTAGCTAAAATGAGCTTAAGTTTCCTTAATTCAGCTCATTTCTAGCCGGAGATAGCTTGGAGACACTGTTCTTATTGCAGTGGAGCTAACTTTCAGCTTGAGGTAGCTAAAATGAGCTTAAGTTTCATTTTAGCTCATTTCTCGCAGACATCTGGAGACACTGTTCTTATTGCAGTGGAGCTAACTTTCAGCTTAAGATAGCTAAAATGAGCTTAAGGTTTCCTTGTTCAGCTCATTTCTAGCCGGAGAGAGTTTGGAAACACTGTTCTATTGCAGTGGAGCTAACTTTCAGCTTAAGGTAGCTAAAATGAGCTTAAGTTTCCTTGTTTCAGCTCATTCAAGCCGCAGACAGCTTGGAGACACTGTTCTTATTGCAGGGAGCTAACTTTCAGCTTGAGGTAGCTAAATGAGCTTAAGTTTCCATGTTTCAGCTCATTTCAGCCGGAGAAGCTTGGAGACACTGTTCTTATTGCGTGGAGCTAACTTTCAGCTTGAGGTAGCTAAATGAGCTTAAGTTTCCATGTTTAGTCATTTCAAGCGCAGACAGCTAGAGACACTGTTCTTATTGCAGTGGAGCTAACTTTCAGCTTGAGGTAGCTACAATGAGCTTAAGTTTCCTTGTTTTAGCTCATTTCAAGCCGCAGACAGCGGGAGACACTGTTCTTATTGCAGTGGAGCTAACTTTCAGCTTGAGTAGCTAAATGAGCTTAAGTTTCCTTGTTTCAGCTCATTTCAAGCCGCAGACAGTGGAGACACTGTCGCTTATTGCGTGGAGCTAACATCAGCTTGAGGTAGCTAAAATAGCTTAAGTTTCTTGATTCAGTCATTTCTAGCCGCAGTCAGCTTGGAGACATGTTCTTATTGCAGTGGAGCTAACTTTCAGCTTGAGGTAGCTAAAATGAGCTTAAGTTTCCTGATTCAGCTCATTTCTAGCCGAGATAGCTTGGAGACACTGTCTTATGCAGTGGAGCTAACTTTCAGCTTGAGGTAGCTAAAATGAGCTTAAGTTTCCTGCTTAAGCTCATTTCTAGCCGGAGATAGCTGGAGACACTGTCTTATTGGCAGTGGAGCTAACTTCAGCTTGAGGTAGCTAAATGAGCTTAAGTTTCCTTAATTCAGCTATTTCTAGCTGGAGATAGCTTGGAGACACGTTTATGCAGTGGAGCTAACTTTCAGCTTAAGGTAGCTAAAATGAGCTTAAGTTTCCTTTTTCAGCTCATTTCTAGCTGCAGATAGTGGAGACACTGTTCTTATTGCAGTGGAGCTAACTTCTCTTAAGGTAGCTAAAATGAGCTTAAGTTTCCTTGCTTCAGCTCATTTCTAGCCGGAGATAGCTTGGAGACACTGTTCTTATGCAGTGGAGCTAACTTTCAGCTGAGGTAGCTAAAATGAGCTTAAGTTTCCTTAATTCAGCTCATTTCTAGCCGGAGATAGCTTGGAGACACTGTTCTTATTGCAGTGGAGCTAACATTCAGCTTAAGGTAGCTAAAATGAGCTTAGTTTCCTTAATTCAGCTCATTTCTAGCTGGAGATAGCTTGGAGACACTGTTTCATATTGCAGTGGAGCTAACTTTCAGCTTACGGTAGCTAAAATGAGCTTAAGTTTCCTTGTTTCAGCTCATTTCTAGCCGGAGATAGCTTGGAGACACTGTTCTATTGCAGTGGAGCTAACTTTCAGCTTAAGGTAGCTAAAATGAGCTTAAGTTTCCTGCTAGTGTGGGTAACGTTTCCGATAATCAATAATTGTCAGTTGCAATTGTAACGATGACAGGAAGTCAGTCAAAGTCCAGACTTTTGCTTCTTGCCTGTTATCAGAAATATCAAACACATAGACGGGTATCTTATAATTGTCTCTAATCTATGGTATTAATAACCTGATTGCTGGTCAAAAAATCTTACGTGCTTAGGGACCCTAGCTTCCACTGCTAGACAAATGGGCAAATATTTTTAGTCTTATTCAGCTTGTTTCAGCTTGTTTTCAGCTCATTTCAAGCCGCAGACAGCTTGGAGACACTGCGCTTATTGCAGTGGAGCTAGCTTTCAGCTTGAGGTAGCTAAAATGAGCTTAAGTTTCCTTGCTTCAGCTCATTTCTAGCCGGCGATAGCTTGGAGACACTGTTCTTATTGCAGTGGAGCTAACTTTCAGCTTAAGGTAGCTAAAATGAGCTTAAGTTTCCTTAATTCAGCTCATTTCAAGCCGCAGACAGCTTGGAGACACTATTCATATTGCAGTGGAGCTAACTTTCAGCTTAGGTAGCTAAAATGAGCTTAGTTTCCTTGTTTCAGCTCATTTTCAAGCCGCAGTCAGCTTGGAGACACTGTTCTTATTGCAGTGGAGCTAACTTTCAGCTTAAGGTAGCTAAATGAGCTTAAGTTTCCTTGTTTCAGCTCATTTCTAGCCGAAGATAGCTTGGATACACTGTCATTATTGCAGTGGAGCTTAACTTTCAGCTTAAGGTAGCTAAAATGAGCTTAAGTTTCCTTGTTTCAGCTCATTTCTAGCCGGAGATAGCTTGGAGACACTGTTCATATTGCAGTGGAGCTTAACTTTCAGCTTAAGGTAGCTAAAATGAGCTTAAGTTTCCTTAGTTCAGCTCATTTCAAGCCGGAGATAGCTTGGAGACACTGTTCTTATGGCAGTGGAGCTAACTTTCAGCTTGAAGGTAGCTTAAAATGAGCTTAAGTTTCCTGTTTCAGCTCATTTCTAAGCCGCAGATCAGCTTGGAGACACTGTTCTTATTGCAGTGGAGCTAACTTTCAGCTTAAGGTAGCTAAAATGAGCTTAAGTTTCCTTGTTTCAGCTCATTTCTAAGCCGCAGATAGCTTGGAGACACTGTTCTAATTGCAGTGGAGCTAACTTTCAGCTTAAGGTAGCTCAAAATGAGCTTAAGTTTCCTTAGATTTCAGCTCATTTCTAAGCCGGCAGATCAGCTTGGAGACACTGGTTTCTATTGCAGTGGAGCTAACATTTCAGCTTATAGGTAGCTAAACTGATGCTAAGTTTTCCTTGTTTCAGCTCATTTCTAGCCGGAGATAGCTTGAGTACACTGTTCTTATTGCAGTGGCGCTAACCTTTCAGGCTTTTAAGGTAGCTAAAATGAGCTTTTAAGTTTCCTGCTACGTGTGGTAACGTTTCCGATAATCAATAATGTCAGTTGCAATTGTAACGATGAACGGAAGTCAGTCAAAGTCCAGACTTTTGCTTCTTGCCGTTATCAGAACTATCAACACATAGACGGGTATCTTATAATTGTCTCTAATCTATGGTATTTAATAACCTGATGCTGTCAAAAAATCTTACGTGCTTAGGACCCTAGCTTCCACTGCTAGACAAATGGGAAAATATTTTAGTCTTATTCAGCTGTTTCAGCTTGTTCAGCTCATTTCAAGCCGCAGGACAGCTTGGAGACACTGCGCTTATTGCAGTTGGAGCTAGCTTTCAGCTTGAGGTAGCTAAAATGAGCTTAAGTTTCCTAGCTTCAGCTCATTTCTAGCCGGAGATAGCTTGGAGACACTGTTCTTATTGCAGTGGAGCTAACTTTCAGCTTAAGGTAGCTAAAATGAGCTTAAGTTTCCTTGTTTTCAGCTCATTCTAGCAGTAGATGTTTGGAAACACTGTTCTTATTGCAGTGGAGCTAACTTTCAGCTTAAGGTAGCTAAAATGAGCTTAAGTTTCCTTGTTTCAGCTCATTTCAAGCCGCAGACAGCTTGGAGACACTGCTCTTATTGCAGTGGAGCTAACTTTCAGCTTGAGGTAGCTACAATGAACTTAAGTTTCCATGTTTCAGCTCATTTCAAGCCGCAGTCAGCTTGGAGACACTGTTCTTATTGCAGTGGAGCTAACTTTCAGCTTAAGGTAGCTAAAATGAGCTTAAGTTTCCTTGTTTCAGCTCATTTCAAGCCGCAGACAGCTTGGAGACACTGCTCTTATTGCAGTGGAGCTAACTTTCAGCTTGAGGTAGCTAAAATGAGCTTAAGTTTCCATGTTTCAGCTCATTTCAAGCCGGAGATAGCTTGGAGACACTGTTCTTATTGCAGTGGAGCTAACTTTCAGCTTATTGCGGGTAAACCATCGACCGCTTAAGTTTACCCATAAAGCTATGCTTGCATGCCCAATCCCAGTCTCTGGGTAACGGATTGTGAGTATATGCATCATAAGCGGTAGAATGACACGTAAGTGAGTTCGACTTTTGCCTATAAGCGACTTTCGTAAGAAAGTCAAAATGGGCGGGGTGCGTTGTGGACCACTTGATGCGTACCTCATTTCAGGTACCTGGTGGTCGGGTTGCTGTTATCCCAGGTTTCTGGGGAATGCAGTTGTACCCCATCAGGGGTGATAAGTGGTAGAGGGAACGTATGGAACGACCTCGACGGTGACCTATCGTACGTTGTAAAAGGAGTTTTACTAACATAGGTACTCAGGGAGATCGGGGCCCAGGGTGAGAAGGCTTAACCCTCCGATCTATTTGGTGTTGGCCTCTGAGGGGCAGTGACGCCGAATCTGGGGACAGGAAGGATGAAAGTTGAGTCTGAGTGCGCGCATTTCGTCTTAAATGGGGCGTCGCCTGCACTCTACCAATGGAGGGGCGACGTATCCCACATGCGCCGGCGATACATGTGGCCCCCAGGTCGCAGGCCGGCGTGTGCCACCCTGGCGTGGAAGATCAGCCAAAATTGTAGAGCTTAGTACGGACCGGCTGAGATCTCTCGTACCCTAGTATACTTGTCCGGCGCCGCTGGCGTTCCCTCGACCATTGGCGGGGATTCATAACGCGGGCCGGAGATAGCTTGGAGACACTGTTCTTATTGCAGTGGAGCTAACATTCAGCTTAAGGTAGCTAAAATGAGCTTAAGTTTCCTGCTAGTGTGGTAACGTTTCCGATAATCAATAATGTCAGTTGCAATTGTAACGATGACAGGAAGTCAGTCAAAGTCCAGACTTTTGCTTCTTGCCGTTATCAGAAATATCAACACATAGACGGGTATCTTATAATTGTCTCTAATCTATGGTATTTAATAACCTGATTGCTATCAAAAAAATCTTACGTGCTTAGGACCCTAGCTTCCACTACTAGACAAATGGGAAAATATTTTAGTCTTATTCAGCTTGTTTCAGCTGTTTCAGCTCATTTCAAGCCGCAGACAGCTTGGAGACACTGCGCTTATTGCAGTGGAGCTAGCTTTCAGCTTGAGGTAGCTAAAATGAGCTTAAGTTTCCTTGCTTCAGCTCATTTCTAGACGGAGATAGCTTGGAGACACTGTTCTTATTGCAGTGGAGCTAACTTTCAGCTTAAGGTAGCTAAAATGAGCTTAAGTTTCCTTAATTCAGCTCATTTCTAGCCGGAGATAGCTTGGAGACACTGTTCTTATTGCAGTGGAGCTAACTTTCAGCTTGAGGTAGCTAAAATGAGCTTAAGTTTCCATGTTGTAGCTCATTTCAAGTCGCAGACAGCTAGGAGACACTGTCTTATTGCAGTGGAGCTAACTTTCAGCTCAGATAGCTAAAATGAGCTTAAGGTTCCTTGTTTCAGCTCATTCTAGCCGGAGATAGTTTGGAAACACTGTTCTTATTGCAGTGGAGCTAACTTTCAGCTTAAGGTAGCTAAAATGAGCTTAGTTTCCTTGTTTTCAGCTCATTTCAAGCCGCAGACAGCTTGGAGACACTATTCATATTGCAGTGGAGCTAACTTTCAGCTACGGTAGCTAAAATGAGCTTAAGTTTCCTTGTTTCAGCTCATTTCAAGCCGCAGTCAGCTTGGAGGACACTGTTTCTTGTGCAGTGGAGCTAACTTCAGCTTAGGTAGCTAAAATGAGCTTAAGTTTCCTTGTTTCAGCTCATTTCTAGCCGAGAGATAGCTTGGAGACACTGTTCTATTGCAGTGGAGTTAACTTTCAGCTTAAGGTAGCTAAAATGAGCTTAAGTTTCCTTGTTTCAGCTCATTTCTAGCCGGAGATAGCTTGGAGACACTGTTCTTATTGCAGTGGAGCTAACTTTCAGCTTAAGGTAGCTAAAATGAGCTTAAGTTTCCTTAATTCAGCTCATTCATGCCGGAGATAGCTTGGAGACACTGTTCTTATTGCAGTGGAGCTAACTTTCAGCTTGAGGTAGCTAAAATGAGCTTAAGTTTCCTTGTTTCAGCTCATTTCAAGCCGCAGTCAGCTTGGAGACACTGTTCTTATTGCAGTGGAGCTAACTTTCAGCTTAAGGTAGCTAAAATGAGCTTAAGTTTCCTTGTTTCAGCTCATTTCAAGCCGCAGTCAGCTTGGAGACACTGTTCTTATTGCAGTGGAGCTAACTTTCAGCTTAAGGTAGCTAAAATGAGCTTAAGTTTCCTTAATTCAGCTCATTCTAGCCGGAGATAGCTTGGAGACACTGTTCTTATTGCAGTGGAGCTAACTTTCAGCTTGAGGTAGCTAAAATGAGCTTAAGTTTCCTTAATTCAGCTCATTTCTAGCCGGAGATAGCTTGGAGACACTGTTCTTATTGCAGTGGAGCTAACTTTCAGCTTGAGGTAGCTAAAATGAGCTTAAGTTTCCTTGTTTCAGCTCATTTCTAGCCGGAGATAGCTTGGAAACACTGTTCTTATTGCAGTGGAGCTAACTTTCAGCTTAAGGTAGCTAAAATGAGCTTAAGTTTCCTTGTTTCAGCTCATTTCAAGCCGCAGACAGCTTGGAGACACTGCGCTTATTGCAGTGGAGCTAGCTTTCAGCTTGAGGTAGCTAAAATGAGCTTAAGTTTCCTTGCTTCAGCTCATTTCTAGCCGGAGATAGCTTGGAGACACTGTTCTTATTGCAGTGGAGCTAACTTTCAGCTTAAGGTAGCTAAAATGAGCTTAAGTTTCCTTAATTCAGCTCATTTCTAGCCGGAGATAGCTTGGAGACACTGTTCTTATTGCAGTGGAGCTAACTTTCAGCTTGAGGTAGCTACAATGAGCTTAAGTTTCCATGTTTTAGCTCATTTCAAGTCGCAGACAGCTAGGAGACACTGTTCTTATTGCAGTGGAGCTAACTTTCAGCTTAAGATAGCTAAAATGAGCTTAAGTTTCCTTAATTCAGCTCATTTCTAGCCGGAGATAGCTGGAAACACTGTTCTTATTGCAGTGGAGCTAACTTTCAGCTTAAGGTAGCTAAAATGAGCTTAAGTTTCCTTGTTTCAGCTCATTTCAAGCCGCAGACAGCTTGGAGACACTGCTCTTATTGCAGTGGAGCTAACTTTCACCTTGAGGTAGCTAAAATGAGCTTAAGTTTCCTGCTAGTGTGGTAACGTTTCCGATAATCAATAATGTCAGTTGCAATTGTAACGATGACAGGAAGTCAGTCAAAGTCCAGACTTTTGCTTCTTGCCGTTATCAGAAATATCAACACATAGACGGGTATCTTATAATTGTCTCTAATCTATGGTATTTAATAACCAGATTGCTGTCAAAAAAATCTTACGTGCTTAGGACCCTAGCTTCCACTGCTAGACAAATGGGAAAATATTTTTAGTCTTATTCAGCTTGTTTCAGCTTGTTTCAGCTCATTTCAAGCCGCAGACAGCTTGGAGACACTGCGCTTATTGCAGTGGAGCTAGCTTTCAGCTTGAGGTAGCTAAAATGAGCTTAAGTTTCCTTGCTTCAGCTCATTTCTAGCCGGAGATAGCTTGGAGACACTGTTCTTATTGCAGTGGAGCTAACGTTCAGCTTAAGGTAGCTAAAATGAGCTTAAGTTTCCTTAATTCAGCTCATTTCTAGCCGGAGATAGCTTGGAGACACTGTTCTTATTGCAGTGGAGCTAACTTTCAGCTTGAGGTAGCTAAAATGAGCTTAAGTTTCCTTGCTTCAGCTCATTTCTAGCCGGAGATAGCTTGGAGACACTGTTCTTATTGCAGTGGAGCTAACTTTCAGCTTAAGGTAGCTAAAATGAGCTTAAGTTTCCATAATTCAGCTCATTCATGCCGGAGATAGCTTGGAGACACTGTTCTTATTGCAGTGGAGCTAACTTTCAGCTTGAGGTAGCTAAAATGAGCTTAAGTTTCCTTAATTCAGCTCATTTCTAGCCGGAGATAGCTTGGAGACACTGTTCTTATTGCAGTGGAGCTAACTTTCAGCTTGAGGTAGCTAAAATGAGCTTAAGTTTCCTTGTTTCAGCTCATTTCAAGCCGCAGTCAGCTTGGAGACACTGTTCTTATTGCAGTGGAGCTAACTTTCAGCTTAAGGTAGCTAAAATGAGCTTAAGTTTCCTTGTTTCAGCTCATTTCTAGCCGGAGATAGCTTGGAAACACTGTTCTTATTGCAGTGGAGCTAACTTTCAGCTTAAGGTAGCTAAAATGAGCTTAAGTTTCCTTGTTTCAGCTCATTTCAAGCCGCAGACAGCTTGGAGACACTGCGCTTATTGCAGTGGAGCTAGCTTTCAGCTTGAGGTAGCTAAAATGAGCTTAAGTTTCCTTGCTTCAGCTCATTTCTAGCCGGAGATAGCTTGGAGACACTGTTCTTATTGCAGTGGAGCTAACTTTCAGCTTAAGGTAGCTAAAATGAGCTTAAGTTTCCTTAATTCAGCTCATTTCTAGCCGGAGATAGCTTGGAGACACTGTTCTTATTGCAGTGGAGCTAACTTTCAGCTTAAGGTAGCTAAAATGAGCTTAAGTTTCCTTGCTTCAGCTCATTTCTAGCCGGAGATAGCTAGGAGACACTGTTCTTATTGCAGTGGAGCTAACTTTCAGCTTAAGATAGCTAAAATGAGCTTCAGTTTCCTTGTTTCAGCTCATTTCTAGCCGGAGATAGCTTGGAAACACTGTTCTTATTGCAGTGGAGCTAACTTTCAGCTTAAGGTAGCTAAAATGAGCTTAAGTTTCCTTGTTTCAGCTCATTTCTAGCCGGAGATAGCTTGGAGACACTGTTCTTATTGCAGTGGAGCTAACTTTCAGCTTAAGGTAGCTAAAATGAGCTTAAGTTTCCTGCTAGTGTGGTAACGTTTCCAATAATCAATAATGTCAGTTGCAATTGTAACGATGACAGGAAGTCAGTCAAAGTCCAGACTTTTGCTTCTTGCCGTTATCAGAAATATCAACACATAGACGGGTATCTTATAATTGTCTCTAATCTATGGTATTTAATAACCTGATTGCTGTCAAAAAAATCTTACGTGCTTAGGACCCTAGCTTCCACTGCTAGACAAATGGGAAAATATTTTTAGTCTTATTCAGCTTGTTTCAGCTTGTTTCAGCTCATTTCAAGCCGCAGACAGCTTGGAGACACTGCGCTTATTGCAGTGGAGCTAGCTTTCAGCTTGAGGTAGCTAAAATGAGCTTAAGTTTCCTTGCTTCAGCTCATTTCTAGACGGAGATAGCTTGGAGGACACTGTTCTTATTGCAGTGGAGCTAACTTTCAGCTTAAGGTAGCTAAAATGAGCTTAAGTTTCCTTAATTCAGCTCATTTCTAGCCGGAGATAGCTTGGAGACACTGTTCTTATTGCAGTGAAGCTAACTTTCAGCTTGAGGTAGCTAAAATGAGCTTAAGTTTCCATGTTTTAGCTCATTTCAAGTCGCAGACAGCTAGGAGACACTGTTCTTATTGCAGTGGAGCTAACTTTCAGCTTAAGATAGCTAAAATGAGCTTAAGTTTCCTTGTTTCAGCTCATTTCTAGCCGGAGATAGTTTGGAAACACTGTTCTTATTGCAGTGGAGCTAACTTTCAGCTTAAGGTAGCTAAAATGAGCTTAAGTTTCCTTGTTTCAGCTCATTTCAAGCCGCAGACAGCTTGGAGACACTGCTCTTATTGCAGTGGAGCTAACTTTCAGCTTGAGGTAGCTAAAGTGAGCTTAAGTTTCCATGTTTCAGCTCATTTCAAGCCGCAGTCAGCTTGGAGACACTGTTCTTATTGCAGTGGAGCTAACTTTCAGCTTAAGATAGCTAAAATGAGCTTAAGTTTCCTTAATTCAGCTCATTTCTAGCCGGAGATAGCTTGGAAACACTGTTCTTATTGCAGTGGAGCTAACTTTCAGCTTAAGGTAGCTAAAATGAGCTTAAGTTTCCTTGTTTCAGCTCATTTCTAGCCGGAGATAGCTTGGAAACACTGTTCTTATTGCAGTGGAGCTAACTTTCAGCTTAAGGTAGCTAAAATGAGCTTAAGTTTCCTTGTTTCAGCTCATTTCAAGCCGCAGACAGCTTGGAGACACTGCTCTTATTGCAGTGGAGCTAACTTTCAGCTTGAGGTAGCTAAATGAGCTTAAGTTTCCTGCTAGTGTGGTAACGTTTCCGATAATCAATAATGTCAGTTGCAATTGTAACGATGACAGGAAGTCAGTCAAAGTCCAGACTTTTGCTTCTTGCCGTTATCAGAAATATCAACACATAGACGGGTATCTTATAATTGTCTCTAATCTATGGTATTTAATAACCTGATTGCTGTCAAAAAAATCTTACGTGCTTAGGACCCTAGCTTCCACTGCTAGACAAATGGGAAAATATTTTTAGTCTTATTCAGCTTGTTTCAGCTTGTTTCAGCTCATTTCAAGCCGCAGACAGCTTGGAGACACTGCGCTTATTGCAGTGGAGCTAGCTTTCAGCTTGAGGTAGCTAAAATGAGCTTAAGTTTCCTTGCTTCAGCTCATTTCTAGCCGGAGATAGCTTGGAGACACTGTTCTTATTGCAGTGGAGCTAACTTTCAGCTTAAGGTAGCTAAAATGAGCTTAAGTTTCCTGTATTCAGCTCATTTCTAGCCGGAGATAGCTTGGAGACACTGTTCTTATTGCAGTGGAGCTAACTTTCAGCTTGAGGTAGCTAAAATGAGCTTAAGTTTCCTTGCTTCAGCTCATTTCTAGCCGGAGATAGCTTGGAGACACTGTTCTTATTGCAGTGGAGCTAACTTTCAGCTTAGGTAGCTAAAATGAGCTTAAGTTTCCTTAATTCAGCTCATTCTAGCCGGAGATAGCTTGGAGACACTGTTCTTATTGCAGTGGAGCTAACTTTCAGCTTAAGGTAGCTAAAATGAGCTTAAGTTTCCTTGCTTCAGCTCATTTCTAGCCGGAGATAGCTTGGAGACACTGTTCTTATTGCAGTGGAGCTAACTTTCAGCTTGAGGTAGCTAAAATGAGCTTAAGTTTCCTTACTTCAGCTCATTTCTAGCCGGAGATAGCTTGGAGACACTGTTCTTATTGCAGTGGAGCTAACTTTCAGCTTAAGGTAGCTAAAATGAGCTTAAGTTTCCTTAATTCAGCTCATTTCTAGCCGGAGATAGCTTGGAGACACTGTTCTTATTGCAGTGGAGCTAACTTTCAGCTTGAGGTAGCTACAATGAGCTTAAGTTTCCATGTTTTAGCTCATTTCTAGTCCGCAGATAGCTAGGAGACACTGTTCTTATTGCAGTGGAGCTAACTTTCAGCTTAAGATAGCTAAAATGAGCTTAAGTTTCCTTAATTCAGCTCATTTCTAGCCGGAGATAGCTTGGAAACACTGTTCTTATTGCAGTGGAGCTAACTTTCAGCTTAAGGTAGCTAAAATGAGCTTAAGTTTCCTTGTTTCAGCTCATTTCAAGCCGCAGACAGCTTGGAGACACTGCTCTTATTGCAGTGGAGCTAACTTTCAGCTTGAGGTAGCTAAAATGAGCTTAAGTTTCCATGTTTCAGCTCATTTCTAGCCGCAGTCAGCTTGGAGACACTGTTCTTATTGCAGTGGAGCTAACTTTCAGCTTGAGGTAGCTAAAATGAGCTTAAGTTTCCTTGTTTCAGCTCATTTCTAGCCGGAGATAGCTTGGAGACACTGTTCTTATTGCAGTGGAGCTAACTTTCAGCTTAAGGTAGCTAAAATGAGCTTAAGTTTCCTTAATTCAGCTCATTTCTAGCCGGAGATAGCTTGGAGACACTGTTCTTATTGCAGTGGAGCTAACTTTCAGCTTGAGGTAGCTAAATGAGCTTAAGTTTCCATGTTTCAGCTCATTTCTAGCCGGAGATAGCTTGGAGACACTGTTCTTATTGCAGTGGAGCTAACTTTCAGCTTAAGGTAGCTAAAATGAGCTTAAGTTTCCTTAATTCAGCTCATTTCTAGCCGGAGATAGCTTGGAGACACTGTTCTTATTGCAGTGGAGCTAACTTTCAGCTTAAGGTAGCTAAAATGAGCTTAAGTTTCCTTAATTCAGCTCATTCATGCCGGAGATAGCTTGGAGACACTGTTCTTATTGCAGTGGAGCTAACTTTCAGCTTGAGGTAGCTAAAATGAGCTTAAGTTTCCTTAATTCAGCTCATTTCTAGCCGGAGATAGCTTGGAGACACTGTTCTTATTGCAGTGGAGCTAACTTTCAGCTTGAGGTAGCTAAAATGAGCTTAAGTTTCCTTGTTTCAGCTCATTTCTAGCCGGAGATAGCTTGGAAACACTGTTCTTATTGCAGTGGAGCTAACTTTCAGCTTAAGGTAGCTAAAATGAGCTTAAGTTTCCTTGTTTCAGCTCATTTCTAGCCGGAGATAGCTTGGAGACACTGTTCATATTGCAGTGGAGTTAACTTTCAGCTTAAGGTAGCTAAAATGAGCTTAAGTTTCCTTGTTTCAGCTCATTTCTAGCCGGAGATAGCTTGGAGACACTGTTCTTATTGCAGTGGAGCTAACTTTCAGCTTAAGGTAGCTAAAATGAGCTTAAGTTTCCTTAATTCAGCTCATTTCTAGCCGGAGATAGCTTGGAGACACTGTTCTTATTGCAGTGGAGCTAACTTTCAGCTTAAGGTAGCTAAAATGAGCTTAAGTTTCCTTGCTTCAGCTCATTTCTAGCCGGAGATAGCTAGGAGACACTGTTCTTATTGCAGTGGAGCTAACTTTCAGCTTAAGATAGCTAAAATGAGCTTAAGTTTCCTTGTTTCAGCTCATTTCTAGCCGGAGATAGCTTGGAAACACTGTTCTTATTGCAGTGGAGCTAACTTTCAGCTTAAGGTAGCTAAAATGAGCTTAAGTTTCCTTGTTTCAGCTCATTTCTAGCCGGAGATAGCTGGAGACACTGTTCTTATTGCAGTGGAGCTAACTTTCAGCTTAAGGTAGCTAAAATGAGCTTAAGTTTCCTGCTAGTGTGGTAACGTTTCCGATAATCAATAATGTCAGTTGCAATTGTAACGATGACAGGAAGTCAGTCAAAGTCCAGACTTTTGCTTCTTGCCGTTATCAGAAATATCAACACATAGACGGGTATCTTATAATTGTCTCTAATCTATGGTATTTAATAACCTGATTGCTGTCAAAAAAATCTTACGTGCTTAGGACCCTAGCTTCCACTGCTAGACAAATGGGAAAATATTTTTAGTCTTATTCAGCTTGTTTCAGCTTGTTTCAGCTCATTTCAAGCCGCAGACAGCTTGGAGACACTGCGCTTATTGCAGTGGAGCTAGCTTTCAGCTTGAGGTAGCTAAAATGAGCTTAAGTTCCTTGCTTCAGCTCATTTCTAGACGGAGATAGCTTGGAGACACTGTTCTTATTGCAGTGGAGCTAACTTTCAGCTTAAGGTAGCTAAAATGAGCTTAAGTTTCCTTAATTCAGCTCATTTCTAGCCGGAGATAGCTTGGAGACACTGTTCTTATTGCAGTGGAGCTAACTTTCAGCTTGAGGTAGCTAAAATGAGCTTAAGTTTCCATGTTTTAGCTCATTTCAAGTCGCAGACAGCTAGGAGACACTGTTCTTATTGCAGTGGAGCTAACTTTCAGCTTAAGATAGCTAAAATGAGCTTAAGTTTCCTTGTTTCAGCTCATTTCAAGCCGAGACTAGCTTGGAGACACTATTCTATTGCAGTGGAGCTAACTTTCAGCTTAAGGTATTAAAATGAGCTTAAGTTTCCTTGTTTCAGCTCATTTCAAGCCGCAGACAGCTTGGAGACACTGCTCTTATTGCAGTGGAGCTAACTTTCAGCTTGAGGTAGCTAAAATGAGCTTAAGTTTCCATGTTTCAGCTCATTTCAAGCCGCAGTCAGCTTGGAGACACTGCGCTTATTGCAGTGGAGCTAGCTTTCAGCTTGAGGTAGCTAAAATGAGCTTAAGTTTCCTTGCTTCAGCTCATTTCTAGCCGGAGATAGCTTGGAGACACTGTTTCTTATTGCAGTGGAGCTAACTTTCAGCTTAAGATAGCTAAAATGAGCTTAAGTTTCAGCTTGTTTCAGCTCATTTCAAGCCGCAGACAGCTTGGAGACACTGCGCTTATTGCAGTGGAGCTAGCTTTCAGCTTGAGGTAGCTAAAATGAGCTTAAGTTTCCTTGCTTCAGCTCATTTCTAGACGGAGATAGCTTGGAGACACTGTTTCTTATTGCAGTGGAGCTAACTTTCAGCTTAAGGTAGCTAAAATGAGCTTAAGTTTCCTTAATTCAGCTCATTTCTAGCCGGAGATAGCTTGGAAACACTGTTCTTATTGCAGTGGAGCTAACTTTCAGCTTAAGATAGCTAAATGAGCTTAAGTTTCCTGTTTCAGCTCATTTCTAGCCGGAGATAGCTTGGAAACACTGTTCTTATTGCAGTGGAGCTAACTTTCAGCTTAAGGTAGCTAAAATGAGCTTAAGTTTCCATGTTTCAGCTCATTTCAAGCCGCAGTCATCTTGGAGACACTGATCTTATTGCAGTGGAGCTAGCTTTCAGCTTGAGGTAGCTAAAATGAGCTTAAGTTTCCTTGCTTCAGCTCATTTCTAGCCGGAGATAGCTTGGAAACACTGTTCTTATTGCAGTGGAGCTAACTTTCAGCTTAAGGTAGCTAAAATGAGCTTAAGTTTCCTTGCTTCAGCTCATTTCTAGCCGGAGATAGCTTGGAGACACTGTTCTTATTGCAGTGGAGCTAACTTTCAGCTTAAGAGTAGCTAAAATGAGCTTAAGTTTCCTTGTTCAGCTCATTTCTAGCCGGAGATAGCTTGGAAACACTGTTCTTATTGCAGTGGAGCTAACTTTCAGCTTGAGGTAGCTAAAATGAGCTTAAGTTTCCTTGTTTCAGCTCATTTCAAGCCGCAGTCAGCTTGGAGACACTATTCATATTGCAGTGGAGCTAACTTTCAGCTTAAGATAGCTAAAATGAGCTTAAGTTTCCTTGTTTCAGCTCATTTCTAGCCGGAGATAGCTTGGAGACACTGTTCTTATTGCAGTGGAGCTAACTTTCAGCTTAAGGTAGCTAAAATGAGCTTAAGTTTCCTTGTTTCAGCTCATTTCTAGCCGGAGATAGCTTGGAAACACTGTTCTTATTGCAGTGGAGCTAACTTTCAGCTTAAGGTAGCTAAAATGAGCTTAAGTTTCCTTGTTTCAGCTCATTTCTAGCCGGAGATAGCTTGGAGAACACTGTTCTTATTGCAGTGGAGCTAACTTTCAGCTTAAGGTAGCTAAAATGAGCTTAAGTTTCCTTGTTTCAGCTCATTTCTAGCCGGAGATAGCTTGGAGACACTGTTCTTATTGCAGTGGAGCTAACTTTCAGCTTAAGGTAGCTAAAATGAGCTTAAGTTCCATGTTATCAGCTCATTTCAAGCCGCAGTCAGCTTGGAGACACTGATCTTATTGCAGTGGAGCTAGCTTTCAGCTTGAGGTAGCTAAAATGAGCTTAGTTTCCTTGCTTCAGCTCATTTCTAGCCGGAGATAGCTTGGAGACACTGTTCTTATTGCAGTGGAGCTAACTTTCAGCTTAAGGTAGCTAAAATGAGCTTAAGTTTCCTTGCTTCAGCTCATTTCTAGCCGGAGATAGCTTGGAGACACTGTTCTTATTGCAGTGGAGCTAACTTTCAGCTTAAGGTAGCTAAAATGAGCTTAAGTTTCCTTGCTTCAGCTCATTTCTAGCCGGAGATAGCTTGGAGACACTGTTCTTATTGCAGTGGAGCTAACTTTCAGCTTAAGATAGCTAAAATGAGCTTAAAGTTTCCTTGTTTCAGCTCATTTCTAGCCGGAGATAGCTTGGAAACACTGTTCTTATTGCAGTGGAGCTAACTTTCAGCTTGAGGTAGCTAAAATGAGCTTAAGTTTCCTTGTTTCAGCTCATTTCTAAGCCGCAGTCAGCTTGGAGACACTAGTTCATATTGCAGTGGAGCTAACTTTCAGCTTAAGGATAGCTAAAATGAGCTTAAGTTTCCTTGTTTCAGCTCATTTTTAGCCGGAGATAGCTTGGAAACACTGTTCTTATTGCAGTGGAGCTAACTTTCAGCTTAAGATAGCTAAAATGAGCTTAAGGTTCCTTGTTTCAGCTCATTTCTAGCCGGAGATAGTTTGGAAACACTGTTCTTATTGCAGTGGAGCTAACTTTCAGCTTAAGGTAGCTAAAATGAGCTTAAGTTTCCTTGTTTCAGCTCATTTCAAGCCGCAGACAGCTTGGAGACACTGCTCTTATTGCAGTGGAGCTAACTTTCAGCTTGAGGTAGCTAAAATGAGCTTAAGTTTCCATGTTTCAGCTCATTTTTAGCCGCAGTCAGCTTGGAGACACTGTTCTTATTGCAGTGGAGCTAACTTTCAGCTTAAGGTAGCTAAAATGAGCTTAAGTTTCCTTGTTTCAGCTCATTTCAAGCCGCAGACAGCTTGGAGACACTGCTCTTATTGCAGTGGAGCTAACTTTCAGCTTGAGGTAGCTAAAATGAGCTTAAGTTTCCATGTTTCAGCTCATTTTTAGCCGCAGTCAGCTTGGAGACACTGTTCTTACTGCAGTGGAGCTAACTTTCAGCTTGAGGTAGCTAAAATGAGCTTAAGTTTCCATGTTTCAGCTCATTTCAAGCCGCAGTCATCTTGGAGACACTGAGCTTATTGCAGTGGAGCTAGCTTTCAGCTTGAGGTAGCTAAAATGAGCTTAAGTTTCCTTGCTTCAGCTCATTTCTAGCCGGAGATAGCTTGGAAACACTGTTCTTATTGCAGTGGAGCTAACTTTCAGCTTAAGGTAGCTAAAATGGGCTTAAGTTTCCTTGCTTCAGCTCATTTCTAGCCGGAGATAGCTTGGAGACACTGTTCTTATTGCAGTGGAGCTAACTTTCAGCTTAGATAGCTAAAATGGGCTTAAGTTTCCTTGCTTCAGCTCATTTCTAGCCGGAGATAGCTTGGAGACACTGTTCTTATTGCAGTGGAGCTAACTTTCAGCTTAAGATAGCTAAAATGAGCTTAAGTTTCCTTGTTTCAGCTCATTTCTAGCCGGAGATAGCTTGGAAACACTGTTCTTATTGCAGTGGAGTAACTTTCAGCTTAAGGTAGCTAATATGAGCTTAAGTTTCCTGTTTCAGCTCATTTCTAGCCGGAGATAGCTTGGAGACACTGTTCTTATTGCAGTGGAGCTAACTTTCAGCTTAAGGTAGCTAAAATGAGCTTAAGTTTCCTGCTAGTGTGGTAACGTTTCCGATAATCAATAATGTCAGTTGCAATTGTATCGATGACAGGAAGTCAGTCAAAGTCCAGACTTTTGCTTCTTGCCGGCATCTGAAATATCAACACATAGACGGGTATCTTATAGTTGTCTCTAATCTATGGTATTTAGTAACTGATTGCTGTCAAAAAAATCTTACGTGCTTAGGACCCTAGCTTCCACTGCTAGACAAATGGGAAAATATTTTTAGTCTTATTCAGCTTGTTTCAGCTTGTTTCAGCTCATTTCCAGCCGCAGTCAGCTTGGAGACACTGCTCTTATTGCAGTGGAGTTAACTTTCAGCTTAAGGTAGCTAAAATGAGCTTAAGTTTCCTGCTAGTGTTGTCACGTTTCCCAAAATCAATAATGTCATTTGCAATGATATGAAAACAGCAAGTCAGTCAAAGTCAGACTTTTGCTTCTTGCCGGCATCCGAAATTCAACACATAGACGGGTATCTTATAGTTGTCTCTAATCTATGGTATTTAATAACCTGATTGCTTTAAAAAAATCTTACGTGCTTAGGACCCTAGCTTCCACTGTTAGACAAATGGAAAATATTTTCGTCTTATTCAGCTTGTTTCAGCTTGTTTCAGCTCATTTCCAGCCGCAGTCAGCTTGGAGACACTGTTCTTATTGCAGTGGAGCTAACTTTCAGCTTGAGGTAGCTAAAATGAGCTTAAGTTTCCTTGTTTCAGCTCATTTCAAGCCGCAGACAGCTTGGAGACACTATTCATATTGCAGTGGAGCTAACTTCAGCTTAAGATAGCTAAAATGAGCTTAAGTTTCCTTGTTTCAGCTCATTTTTAGCCGGAGATAGCTTGGAAACACTGTTCTTATTGCAGTGGAGCTAACTTTCAGCTTAAGATAGCTAAAATGAGCTTAAGGTTCCTTGTTTCAGCTCATTTCTAGCCGGAGATAGTTTGGAAACACTGTTCTTATTGCAGTGGAGCTAACTTTCAGCTTAAGGTAGCTAAAATGAGCTTAAGTTTCCTTGTTTCAGCTCATTTCAAGCCGCAGACAGCTTGGAGACACTGCTCTTATTGCAGTGGAGCTAACTTTCAGCTTGAGGTAGCTAAAATGAGCTTAAGTTTCCATGTTTCAGCTCATTTTTAGCCGCAGTCAGCTTGGAGACACTGTTCTTATTGCAGTGGAGCTAACTTTCAGCTTAAGGTAGCTAAAATGAGCTTAAGTTTCCTTGTTTCAGCTCATTTCAAGCCGCAGACAGCTTGGAGACACTGCTCTTATTGCAGTGGAGCTAACTTTCAGCTTGAGGTAGCTAAAATGAGCTTAAGTTTCCATGTTTCAGCTCATTTTTAGCCGCAGTCAGCTTGGAGACACTGTTCTTACTGCAGTGGAGCTAACTTTCAGCTTGAGGTAGCTAAAATGAGCTTAAGTTTCCATGTATTAGCTCATTTCAAGTCGCAGACAGCTAGGAGACACTGTTCTTATTGCAGTGGAGCTAACTTTCAGCTTAAGATAGCTAAAATGAGCTTAAGTTTCCTTGTTTCAGCTCATTTCTAGCCGGAGATAGCTTGGAAACACTGTTCTTATTGCAGTGGAGTTAACTTTCAGCTTAAGGTAGCTAAAATGAGCTTAAGTTTCCTTGTTTCAGCTCATTTCTAGCCGGAGATAGCTTGGAGACACTGTTCTTATTGCAGTGGAGCTAACTTTCAGCTTAAGGTAGCTAAAATGAGCTTAAGTTTCCTGCTAGTGTGGTAACGTTTCCGATAATCAATAATGTCAGTTGCAATTGTATCGATGACAGGAAGTCAGTCAAAGTCCAGACTTTTGCTTCTTGCCGGCATCTGAAATATCAACACATAGACGGGTATCTTATAGTTGTCTCTAATCTATGGTATTTAGTAACCTGATTGCTGTCAAAAAAATCTTACGTGCTTAGGACCCTAGCTTCCACTGCTAGACAAATGGGAAAATATTTTAGTCTTATTCAGCTTGTTTCAGCTTGTTTCAGCTCATTTCCAGCCGCAGTCAGCTTGGAGACACTGTTCTTATTGCAGTGGAGCTAATTTTCAGCTTGAGGTAGCTAAAATGAGCTTAAGTTTCATTGTTTCAGCTCATTTCTAGCCGCAGTCAGCTTGGAGACACTGTTCTTATTGCAGTGGAGCTAACTTCAGCTTAAGGTAGCTAAAATGAGCTTAAGTTTCCTTGTTTCAGCTCATTTCAAGCCGCAGACAGCTTGGAGACACTGTTCTTATTGCAGTGGAGCTAACTTTCAGCTTGAGGTAGCTAAAATGAGCTTAAGTTTCATTGTTTCAGCTCATTTCTAGCCGCAGTCAGCTGGGAGACTCTGTTCTTATTGCAGTGGAGCTAACTTTCAGCCTAAGGAAGCTAAAATGAGCTTAAGTTTCCTTGTTTCAGCTCATTTCAAGCCGCAGACAGCTTGGAGACACTGCTCTTATTGCAGTGGAGCTAGCTTTCAGCTTGAGGTAGCTAAAATGAGCTTAAGTTTCCTTGCTTCAGCTCATTTCTAGCCGGAGATAGCTTGGAGACACTGCTCTTATTGCAGTGGAGCTAGCTTTCAGCTTGAGGTAGCTAAAATGAGCTTAAGTTTCCTTGTTTCAGCTCATTTCAAGCCGCAGTCAGCTTGGAGACACTGTTCTTATTGCAGTGGAGCTAACTTTCAGCTTAAGATAGCTAAAATGAGCTTAAGTTTCCTTGTTTCAGCTCATTTCAAGCCGCAGACAGCTTGGAGACACTGCTCTTATTGCAGTGGAGCTAACTTTCAGCTTGAGGTAGCTAAAATGAGCTTAAGTTTCCTTAATTCAGCTCATTTCTAGCTGGAGATAGCTTGGAGACACTGTTCTTACTGCAGTGGAGCTAACTTTCAGCTTAAGATGCTAAAATGAGCTTAAGTTTCCTTGTTTCAGCTCATTTCTAAGCCGGCAGACAGCTTGGAGACACTGCTCTTATTGCAGTGGAGTTAACTTTCAGCTTAAGGTAGCTAAAATGAGCTTAAGTTTCCTGCTAGTGTGGTCACGTTTCCCATAATCAATAATGTCAGTTGCAATTGTATATGAAAACAGCAAGTCAGTCAAAGTCCAGACTTTTGCTTCTTGCCGGCATCCGAAATATCAACACATAGACGGGTATCTTATAGTTGTCTCTAATCTATGGTATTTAATAACCTGATTGCTGTCAAAAAAATCTTACGTGCTTAGGACCCTAGCTTCCACTGTTAGACAAATGGGAAAATATTTTTCGTCTTATTCAGCTTGTTTCAGCTTGTTTCAGCTCATTTCCAGCCGCAGTCAGCTTGGAGACACTGTTCTTATTGCAGTGGAGCTAACTTTCAGCTTGAGGTAGCTAAAATGAGCTTAAGTTTCCTTGTTTCAGCTCATTTCAAGCCGCAGACAGCTTGGAGACACTATTCATATTGCAGTGGAGCTAACTTTCAGCTTAAGATAGCTAAAATGAGCTTAAGTTTCCTTGTTTCAGCTCATTTTTAGCCGGAGATAGCTTGGAAACACTGTTCTTATTGCAGTGGAGCTAACTTTCAGCTTAAGATAGCTAAAATGAGCTTAAGGTTCCTTGTTTCAGCTCATTTCTTCTAGCCGGAGATAGTTTGGAGAACACTGTTCTTATTGCAGTGGAGCTAACTTTCAGCTTAAGGTAGCTAAAATGAGCTTAAGTTTCCTTGTTTCAGCTCATTTCAAGCCGCAGACAGCTTGGAGACACTGCTCTTATTGCAGTGGAGCTAACTTTCAGCTTGAGGTAGCTAAAATGAGCTTAAGTTTCCATGTTTCAGCTCATTTTTAGCCGCAGTCAGCTTGGAGACACTGTTCTTATTGCAGTGGAGCTAACTTTCAGCTTAAGGTAGCTAAAATGAGCTTAAGTTTCCTTGTTTCAGCTCATTTCAAGCCGCAGACAGCTTGGAGACACTGCTCTTATTGCAGTGGAGCTAACTTTCAGCTTGAGGTAGCTAAAATGAGCTTAAGTTTCCATGTTTCAGCTCATTTTTAGCCGCAGTCAGCTTGGAGACACTGTTCTTACTGCAGTGGAGCTAACTTTCAGCTTGAGGTAGCTAAAATGAGCTTAAGTTTCCATGTATTAGCTCATTTCAAGTCGCAGACAGCTAGGAGACACTGTTCTTATTGCAGTGGAGCTAACTTTCAGCTTAAGTAGCTAAAATGAGCTTAAGTTTCCTTGTTTCAGCTCATTTCTAGCCGGAGATAGCTTGGAAACACTGTTCTTATTGCAGTGGAGTTAACTTTCAGCTTAAGGTAGCTAAAATGAGCTTAAGTTTCCTTGTTTCAGCTCATTTCTAGCCGGAGATAGCTTGGAGACACTGTTCTTATTGCAGTGGAGCTAACTTTCAGCTTAAGGTAGCTAAAATGAGCTTAAGTTTCCTGCTAGTGTGGTAACGTTTCCGATAATCAATAATGTCAGTTGCAATTGTATCGATGACAGGAAGTCAGTCAAAGTCCAGACTTTTGCTTCTTGCCGGCATCTGAAATATCAACACATAGACGGGTATCTTATAGTTGTCTCTAATCTATGGTATTTAGTAACCTGATTGCTGTCAAAAAAATCTTACGTGCTTAGGACCCTAGCTTCCACTGCTAGACAAATGGGAAAATATTTTTAGTCTTATTCAGCTTGTTTCAGCTTGTTTCAGCTCATTTCCAGCCGCAGTCAGCTTGGAGACACTGTTCTTATTGCAGTGGAGCTAATTTTCAGCTTGAGGTAGCTAAAATGAGCTTAAGTTTCATTGTTTCAGCTCATTTCTAGCCGCAGTCAGCTTGGAGACACTGTTCTTATTGCAGTGGAGCTAACTTTCAGCTTAAGGTAGCTAAAATGAGCTTAAGTTTCATTGTTTCAGCTCATTTCTAGCGCAGTACAGCTGGAGACATCTGTTCTTATTGCAGTGGAGCTAACATTTCAGCTTAAGGGCAGCTAAAATGAGCTTAAGTTTCCTTGTTTCAGCTCATTTCAAGCCGCAGACAGCTTGGAAGACACTGCTCTTATTGCAGTGGAGCTAAGCTTTCAGCTTGAGGTAGCTAAAATGAGCTTAAGTTTCCTTGCTTCAGCTCATTTCTAGCCGGAGATAGCTTGGAGACACTGCTCTTATTGCAGTGGAGCTAGCTTTCAGCTTGAGGTAGCTAAAATGAGCTTAAGTTTCCTTGCTTCAGCTCATTTCTAGCCGGAGATAGCTTGGAGACACTGTTCTTATTGCAGTGGAGCTAACTTTTAGCTTGAGGTAGCTAAAATAAGCTTAAGTTTCCATGTTTAGCTCATTTCAAGTCGCAGACAGCTAGGAGACACTGTTCTTATTGCAGTGGAGCTAACTTCAGCTTAAGATAGCTAAAATGAGCTTAAGTTTCCTTGTTTCAGCTCATTTCTAGCCGGAGATAGCTTGGAAACACTGTTCTTATTGCAGTGGAGCTAACTTTCAGCTTAAGGTAGCTAAAATGAGCTTAAGTTTCCTTGTTTCAGCTCATTTCAAGCCGCAGACAGCTTGGAGACACTGCTCTTATTGCAGTGGAGCTAACTTTCAGCTTGAGGTAGCTAAAATGAGCTTAAGTTTCCATGTTTCAGCTCATTTCAAGCCGCAGTCAGCTTGGAGACACTGTTCTTATTGCAGTGGAGCTAACTTTCAGCTTAAGATAGCTAAAATGAGCTTAAGTTTTCTTGTTTCAGCTCATTTCTAGCCGGAGATAGCTTGGAAACACTGTTCTTATTGCAGTGGAGCTAACTTTCAGCTTAAGGTAGCTAAAATGAGCTTAAGTTTCCTTGTTTCAGCTCATTTCAAGCCGCAGACAGCTTGGAGACACTGCTCTTATTGCAGTGGAGCTAACTTTCAGCTTAAGGTAGCTAAAATGAGCTTAAGTTTCCTTGTTTCAGCTCATTTCTAGCCGGAGATAGCTTGGAGACACTGTTCTTATTGCAGTGGAGCTAACATTCAGCTTAAGGTAGCTAAAATGAGCTTAAGTTTCCTGCTAGTGTTGTCACGTTTCCCAAAATCAATAATGTCATTTGCAATTGATATGAAACAGCAAGTCAGTCAAAGTCCAGACTTTTGCTTCTTGCCGGCATCCGAAATATCAACACATAGACGGGTATCTTATAGTTGTCTCTAATCTATGGTATTTAATAACCTGATTGCTGTCAAAAAAATCTTACGTGCTTAGGACCCTAGCTTCCACTGCTAGACAAATGGGAAAATATTTTTAGTCTTATTCAGCTTGTTTCAGCTTGTTTCAGCTCATTTCCAGCCGCAGTCAGCTTGGAGACACTGTTCTTATTGCAGTGGAGCTAACTTTCAGCTTGAGGTAGCTAAAATGAGCTTAAGTTTCCTTGTTTCAGCTCATTTTTAGCCGGAGATAGCTTGGAAACACTGTTCTTATTGCAGTGGAGCTAACTTTCAGCTTAAGGTAGCTAAAATGAGCTTAAGTTTCCTTGTTTCAGCTCATTTCAAGCCGCAGACAGCTTGGAGACACTGCTCTTATTGCAGTGGAGCTAACTTTCAGCTTGAGGTAGCTAAAATGAGCTTAAGTTTCCATGTTTCAGCTCATTTCAAGCCGCAGTCAGCTTGGAGACACTGTTCTTATTGCAGTGGAGCTAACTTTCAGATTGAGGTAGCTAAAATGAGCTTAAGTTTCCATGTATTAGCTCATTTCAAGTCGCAGACAGCTAGGAGACACTGTTCTTATTGCAGTGGAGCTAACTTTCAGCTTAAGATAGCTAAAATGAGCTTAAGTTTCCTTGTTTCAGCTCATTTCTAGCCGGAGATAGCTTGGAAACACTGTTCTTATTGCAGTGGAGTTAACTTTCAGCTTAAGGTAGCTAAAATGAGCTTAAGTTTCCTTGTTTCAGCTCATTTCTAGCCGGAGATAGCTTGGAGACACTGTTCTTATTGCAGTGGAGCTAACTTTCAGCTTAAGGTAGCTAAAATGAGCTTAAGTTTCCTGCTAGTGTGGTAACGTTTCCGATAATCAATAATGTCAGTTGCAATTGTATCGATGACAGGAAGTCAGTCAAAGTCCAGACTTTTGCTTCTTGCCGTTATCAGAAATATCAACACATAGACGGGTATCTTATAGTTGTCTCTAATCTATGGTATTTAATAACCTGATTGCTGTCAAAAAAATCTTACGTGCTTAGGACCCTAGCTTCCACTGCTAGACAAATGGGAAAATATTTTTAGTCTTATTCAGCTTGTTTCAGCTTGTTTCAGCTCATTTCCAGCCGCAGTCAGCTTGGAGACACTGTTCTTATTGCAGTGGAGCTAACTTTCAGCTTGAGGTAGCTAAAATGAGCTTAAGTTTCCTTGTTTCAGCTCATTTCAAGCCGCAGTCAGCTTGGAGACACTGTTCTTATTGCAGTGGAGCTAACTCTCAGCTTGAGGTAGCTAAAATGAGCTTAAGTTTCCTTGTTTCAGCTCATTTCTAGCTGGAGATAGCTTGGAGACACTGTTCTTACTGCAGTGGAGCTAACTTTCAGCTTGAGGTAGCTAAAATGAGCTTAAGTTTCCATGTATTAGCTCATTTCAAGTCGCAGACAGCTAGGAGACACTGTTCTTATTGCAGTGGAGCTAACTTTCAGCTTAAGATAGCTAAAATGAGCTTAAGTTTCCTTGTTTCAGCTCATTTCAAGCCGCAGTCAGCTTGGAGACACTGTTCTTATTGCAGTGGAGCTAACATTCAGCTTAAGGTAGCTAAAATGAGCTTAAGTTTCCTTAATTCAGCTCATTTCTAGCTGGAGATAGCTTGGAGACACTGTTCATATTGCAGTGGAGCTAACTTTCAGCTTAAGGTAGCTAAAATGAGCTTAAGTTTCCTGCTAGTGTGGTAACGTTTCCGATAATCAATAATGTCAGTTGCAATTGTAACGATGACAGGAAGTCAGACAAAGTCCAGACTTTTGTTTCTTGCCGTTATCAGAAATATCAACACATAGACGGGTATCTTATAATTGTCTCTAATCTATGGTATTTAATAACCTGATTGCTGTCAAAAAAATCTTACGTGCTTAGGACCCTAGCTTCCACTGCTAGACAAATGGGAAAATATTTTTAGTCTTATTCAGCTTGTTTCAGCTTGTTTCAGCTCATTTTAAGCCGCAGACAGCTTGGAGACACTGTTCTTATTGCAGTGGAGCTAACTTTCAGCTTGAGGTAGCTAAAATGAGCTTAAGTTTCCTTGTTTCAGCTCATTTCAAGCCGCAGACAGCTTGGAGACACTATTCATATTGCAGTGGAGCTAACTTTCAGCTTAAGGTTGTTAAAATGAGCTTAAGTTTCCTTGTTTCAGCTCATTTCTAGCCGGAGATAGCTTGGAAACACTGTTCTTATTGCAGTGGAGCTAACTTTCAGCTTAAGGTAGCTAAAATGAGCTTAAGTTTCCTTGTTTCAGCTCATTTCAAGCCGCAGTCAGCTTGGAGACACTGTTCTTATTGCAGTGGAGCTAACTCTCAGCTTGAGGTAGCTAAAATGAGCTTAAGTTTCCTTGTTTCAGCTCATTTCTAGCTGGAGATAGCTTGGAGACACTGTTCTTACTGCAGTGGAGCTAACTTTCAGCTTGAGGTAGCTAAAATGAGCTTAAGTTTCCATGTATTAGCTCATTTCAAGTCGCAGACAGCTAGGAGACACTGTTCTTATTGCAGTGGAGCTAACTTTCAGCTTAAGATAGCTAAAATGAGCTTAAGTTTCCTTGTTTCAGCTCATTTCAAGCCGCAGTCAGCTTGGAGACACTGTTCTTATTGCAGTGGAGCTAACATTCAGCTTAAGGTAGCTAAAATGAGCTTAAGTTTCCTTAATTCAGCTCATTTCTAGCTGGAGATAGCTTGGAGACACTGTTCATATTGCAGTGGAGCTAACTTTCAGCTTAAGGTAGCTAAAATGAGCTTAAGTTTCCTGCTAGTGTGGTAACGTTTCCGATAATCAATAATGTCAGTTGCAATTGTAACGATGACAGGAAGTCAGACAAAGTCCAGACTTTTGCTTCTTGCCGTTATCAGAAATATCAACACATAGACGGGTATCTTATAATTGTCTCTAATCTATGGTATTAATAACCTGATTGCTGTCAAAAAAATCTTACGTGCTTAGGACCCTAGCTTCCACTGCTAGACAAATGGGAAAATATTTTAGTCTTATTCAGCTTGTTTCAGCTGTTTCAGCTCATTTAAGCCGCAGACAGCTTGGAGACACTGTGCTTATTGCAGTGGAGCTAGCTTTCAGCTTGAGGTAGCTACAATGAGCTTAAGTTTCCATTGTTCAGCTCATTTCAAGCCGCAGACAGCTAGGAGACACTGTTCTTATTGCAGTGGAGCTAACTTTCAGCTTAGATAGCTAAAATGAGCTTAAGTTTCCTTGTTTCAGCTCATTTCAAGCCGCAGACAGCTTGGAGACACTGCTCTTATTGCAGTGGAGCTAACTTTCAGCTTGAGGTAGCTACAATGGGCTTAAGTTTCCATGTTTTAGCTCATTTCAAGTCGCAGACAGCTAGGAGACACTGTTCTTATTGCAGTGGAGCTAACTTTCAGCTTAAGATAGCTAAAATGAGCTTAAGTTTCCTTGTTTCAGCTCATTTCTAGCCGGAGATAGCTTGGAAACACTGTTCTTATTGCAGTGGAGCTAACTTTCAGCTTAAGGTAGCTAAAATGAGCTTAAGTTTCCTTGTTTCAGCTCATTTCAAGCCGCAGACAGCTTGGAGACACTGCTCTTATTGCAGTGGAGCTAACTTTCAGCTTGAGGTAGCTAAAATGAGCTTAAGTTTCCTTGTTTCAGCTCATTTCAAGCCGCAGTCAGCTTGGAGACACTGTTCTTATTGCAGTGGAGCTAACTTTCAGCTTAAGATAGCTAAAATGAGCTTAAGTTTCCTTGTTTCAGCTCATTTCAAGCCGCAGACAGCTTGGAGACACTGCTCTTATTGCAGTGGAGTTAACTTTCAGCTTGAGGTAGCTAAAATGAGCTTAAGTTTCCTTAATTCAGCTCATTTCTAGCTGGAGATAGCTTGGAGACACTGTTCTTACTGCAGTGGAGCTAACTTTCAGCTTGAGGTAGCTAAAATGAGCTTAAGTTTCCATGTATTAGCTCATTTCAAGTCGCAGACAGCTAGGAGACACTGTTCTTATTGCAGTGGAGCTAACTTTCAGCTTAAGATAGCTAAAATGAGCTTAAGTTTCCTTGTTTCAGCTCATTTCTAGCCGGAGATAGCTTGGAAACACTGTTCTTATTGCAGTGGAGTTAACTTTCAGCTTAAGGTAGCTAAAATGAGCTTAAGTTTCCTTGTTTCAGCTCATTTCTAGCCGGAGATAGCTTGGAGACACTGTTCTTATTGCAGTGGAGCTAACTTTCAGCTTAAGGTAGCTTAAGTTTCCTGCTATGTGGTAACGTTTCCGATAATCAATAATGTCAGTTGCAATTGTAACGATGACAGGAAGTCAGTCAAAGTCCAGACTTTTGCTTCTTGCCGTTATCAGAAATATCAACACATAGACGGGTATCTTATAATTGTCTCTAATCTATGGTATTTAATAACCTGATTGCTGTCAAAAAATCTTACGTGCTTAGGACCCTAGCTTCCACTGCTAGACAAATGGGAAAATATTTTTAGTCTTATTCAGCTTGTTTCAGCTTGTTTCAGCTCATTTAAGCCGGAGATAGCTTGGAGACACTGTTCTTATTGCAGTGGAGCTAACTTTCAGCTTAAGATAGCTAAAATGAGCTTAAGTTTCCTTGTTTCAGCTCATTTCTAGCCGGAGATAGCTTGGAAACACTGTTCTTATTGCAGTGGAGTTAACTTTCAGCTTAAGGTAGCTAAATGAGCTTAAGTTTCCTTAATTCAGCTCATTTCTAGCTGGAGATAGCTTGGAGACACTGTTCATATTGCAGTGGAGCTAACTTTCAGCTTAAGGTAGCTAAAATGAGCTTAAGTTTCCTGCTAGTGTGGTAACGTTTCCGATAATCAATAATGTCAGTTGCAATTGTAACGATGACAGGAAGTCAGACAAAGTCCAGACTTTTGCTTCTTGCCGTTATCAGAAATATCAACACATAGACGGGTATCTTATAATTGTCTCTAATCTATGGTATTTAATAACCTGATTGCTGTCAAAAAAATCTTACGTGCTTAGGACCCTAGCTTCCACTGCTAGACAAATGGGAAAATATTTTTAGTCTTATTCAGCTTGTTTCAGCTTGTTTCAGCTCATTTTAAGCCGCAGACAGCTTGGAGACACTGCGCTTATTGCAGTGGAGCTAGCTTTCAGCTTGAGGTAGCTAAAATGAGCTTAAGTTTCCTTGCTTCAGCTCATTTCTAGCCGGAGATAGCTTTGAGACACTGTTCTTATTGCAGTGGAGCTAACTTTCAGCTTAAGGTAGCTAAAATGAGCTTAAGTTTCCTTAATTCAGCTCATTTCTAGCCGGAGATAGATTGGAGACACTGTTCTTATTGCAGTGGAGCTAACTTTCAGCTTAAGGTAGCTAAAATGAGCTTAAGTTTCCTTGTTTCAGCTCATTTCTAGCCGGAGATAGCTTGGAAACACTGTTCTTATTGCAGTGGAGTTAACTTTCAGCTTAAGGTAGCTAAAATGAGCTTAAGTTTCCTTAATTCAGCTCATTTCAAGCCGCAGACAGCTTGGAGACACTGCGCTTATTGCAGTGGAGCTAACTTTCAGCTTAAGGTAGCTAAAATGAGCTTAAGTTTCCTTGTTTCAGCTCATTTCAAGCCGCAGACAGCTTGGAGACACTGCTCTTATTGCAGTGGAGCTAACTTTCAGCTTGAGGTAGCTAAAATGAGCTTAAGTTTCCTTAATTCAGCTCATTTCTAGCTGGAGATAGCTTGGAGACACTGTTCTTACTGCAGTGGAGCTAACTTTCAGCTTGAGGTAGCTACAATGAGCTTAAGTTTCCATGTATTAGCTCATTTCAAGTCGCAGACAGCTAGGAGACACTGTTCTTATTGCAGTGGAGCTAACTTTCAGCTTAAGATAGCTAAAATGAGCTTAAGTTTCCTTGTTTCAGCTCATTTCTAGCCGGAGATAGCTTGGAAACACTGTTCTTATTGCAGTGGAGTTAACTTTCAGCTTAAGGTAGCTAAAATGAGCTTAAGTTTCCTTGTTTCAGCTCATTTCTAGCCGGAGATAGCTTGGAGACACTGTTCTTATTGCAGTGGAGCTAACTTTCAGCTTAAGGTAGCTAAAATGAGCTTAAGTTTCCTGCTAGTGTGGTAACGTTTCCGATAATCAATAATGTCAGTTGCAATTGTAACGATGACAGGAAGTCAGTCAAAGTCCAGACTTTTGCTTCTTGCCGTTATCAGAAATATCAACACATAGACGGGTATCTTATAATTGTCTCTAATCTATGGTATTTAATAACCTGATTGCTGTCAAAAAAATCTTACGTGCTTAGGACCCTAGCTTCCACTGCTAGACAAATGGGAAAATATTTTTAGTCTTATTCAGCTTGTTTCAGCTTGTTTCAGCTCATTTCAAGCCGCAGACAGCTTGGAGACACTGCGCTTATTGCAGTGGAGCTAGCTTTCTGCTTGAGGTAGCTAAAATGAGCTTAAGTTTCCTTGCTTCAGCTCATTTCTAGCCGGAGATAGCTAGGAGACACTGTTCTTATTGCAGTGGAGCTAACTTTCAGCTTAAGATAGCTAAAATGAGCTTAAGTTTCCTTGTTTCAGCTCATTTCTAGCCGGAGATAGTTTGGAAACACTGTTCTTATTGCAGTGGAGCTAACTTTCAGCTTAAGGTAGCTAAAATGAGCTTAAGTTTCCTTGTTTCAGCTCATTTCAAGCCGCAGACAGCTTGGAGACACTGCTCTTATTGCAGTGGAGCTAAGTTTCAGCTTGAGGTAGCTAAAA
This sequence comes from Theocolax elegans, assembly GCA_026168455.1. Lineage (NCBI taxonomy): Eukaryota > Metazoa > Arthropoda > Insecta > Hymenoptera > Cerocephalidae > Theocolax > Theocolax elegans. The sequence continues at coordinate 7,552 of JANSJX010000187.1, read as the reverse complement.
TGAGCTTAAGTTTCCATGTTTCAGCTCATTTCAAGCCGCAGTCAGCTTGGAGACACTGTTCTTATTGCAGTGGAGCTAACTTTCAGCTTAAGATAGCTAAAATGAGCTTAAGTTTCCTTGTTTCAGCTCATTTCTAGCCGGAGATAGCTTGGAGACACTGTTCTTATTGCAGTGGAGCTAACTTTCAGCTTAAGATAGCTAAAATGAGCTTAAGTTTCCTTGTTTCAGCTCATTTCTAGCCGGAGATAGCTTGGAAACACTGTTCTTATTGCAGTGGAGTGAACTTTCAGCTTAAGGTAGCTAAAATGAGCTTAAGTTTCCTTGTTTCAGCTCATTTCTAGCCGGAGATAGCTTGGAGACACTGTTTTTATTGCAGTGGAGCTAACTTTCAGCTTAAGGTAGCTAAAATGAGCTTAAGTTTCCATGTATTAGCTCATTTCAAGTCGCAGACAGCTAGGAGACACTGTTCTTATTGCAGTGGAGCTAACTTTCAGCTTAAGATAGCTAAAATGAGCTTAAGTTTCCTTGTTTCAGCTCATTTCTAGCCGGAGATAGCTTGGAAACACTGTTCTTATTGCAGTGGAGTTAACTTTCAGCTTAAGGTAGCTAAAATGAGCTTAAGTTTCCTTGTTTCAGCTCATTTCTAGCCGGAGATAGCTTGGAGACACTGTTCTTATTGCAGTGGAGCTAACTTTCAGCTTAAGGTAGCTAAAATGAGCTTAAGTTTCCTGCTAGTGTGGTAACGTTTCCGATAATCAATAATGTCAGTTGCAATTGTAACGATGACAGGAAGTCAGTCAAAGTCCAGACTTTTGCTTCTTGCCGTTATCAGAAATATCAACACATAGACGGGTATCTTATAATTGTCTCTAATCTATGGTATTTAATAACCTGATTGCTGTCAAAAAAATCTTACGTGCTTAGGACCCTAGCTTCCACTGCTAGACAAATGGGAAAATATTTTTAGTCTTATTCAGCTTGTTTCAGCTTGTTTCAGCTCATTTCAAGCCGCAGACAGCTTGGAGACACTGCGCTTATTGCAGTGGAGCTAGCTTTCAGCTTGAGGTAGCTAAAATGAGCTTAAGTTTCCTTGCTTCAGCTCATTTCTAGCCGGAGATAGCTAGGAGACACTGTTCTTATTGCAGTGGAGCTAACTTTCAGCTTAAGATAGCTAAAATGAGCTTAAGTTTCCTTGTTTCAGCTCATTTCTAGCCGGAGATAGTTTGGAAACACTGTTCTTATTGCAGTGGAGCTAACTTTCAGCTTAAGGTAGCTAAAATGAGCTTAAGTTTCCTTGTTTCAGCTCATTTCAAGCCGCAGACAGCTTGGAGACACTGCTCTTATTGCAGTGGAGCTAAGTTTCAGCTTGAGGTAGCTAAAATGAGCTTAAGTTTCCATGTTTCAGCTCATTTCAAGCCGCAGTCAGCTTGGAGACACTGTTCTTATTGCAGTGGAGCTAACTTTCAGCTTAAGATAGCTAAAATGAGCTTAAGTTTCCTTGTTTCAGCTCATTTCTAGCCGGAGATAGCTTGGAGACACTGTTCTTATTGCAGTGGAGCTAACTTTCAGCTTAAGGGTAGCTAAAATGAGCTTAAGTTTCCTTAATTCAGCTCATTTCTAGCCGGAGATAGATTGGAGACACTGTTCTTATTGCAGTGGAGCTAACTTTCAGCTTAAGGTAGCTAAAATGAGCTTAAGTTTCCTTGTTTCAGCTCATTTCTAGCCGGAGATAGCTTGGAAACACTGTTCTTATTGCAGTGGAGTTAACTTTCAGCTTAAGGTAGCTAAAATGAGCTTAAGTTTCCTTAATTCAGCTCATTTCAAGCCGCAGACAGCTTGGAGACACTGCTCTTATTGCAGTGGAGCTAAGTTTCAGCTTGAGGTAGCTAAAATGAGCTTAAGTTTCCATGTTTCAGCTCATTTCAAGCCGCAGTCAGCCTTGGAGACACGGTTCTTATTGCAGTGGAGCTAACTTTCAGCTAAGATAGCTAAAATGAGCTTAAGTTTCCTTGTTTCAGCTCATTTCTAGCCGGAGATAGCTTTGAGACACTGTTCTTATTGCAGTGGAGCTAACTTTCAGCTTAAGGTAGCTAAATGAGCTTAAGTTTCCTTAATTCAGCTCATTTCTAGCCGGAGATAGATTGGAGACACTGTTCTTATTGCAGTGGAGCTAACTTTCAGCTTAAGGTAGCTAAAATGAGCTTAAGTTTCCTTGTTTCAGCTCATTTCTAGCCGGAGATAGCGTGGAAACACTGTTCTTATTGCAGTGGAGTTAACTTTCAGCTTAAGGTAGCTAAAATGAGCTTAAGTTTCCTTAATTCAGCTCATTTCAAGCCGCAGACAGCTTGGAGACACTGCGCTTATTGCAGTGGAGCTAACTTTCAGCTTAAGGTAGCTAAAATGAGCTTAAGTTTCCTTGTTTCAGCTCATTTCAAGCCGCAGACAGCTTGGAGACACTGCTCTTATTGCAGTGGAGCTAACTTTCAGCTTGAGGTAGCTAAAATGAGCTTAAGTTTCCTTAATTCAGCTCATTTCTAGCTGGAGATAGCTTGGAGACACTGTTCTTACTGCAGTGGAGCTAACTTTCAGCTTGAGGTAGCTACAATGAGCTTAAGTTTCCATGTATTAGCTCATTTCAAGTCGCAGACAGCTAGGAGACACTGTTCTTATTGCAGTGGAGCTAACTTTCAGCTTAAGATAGCTAAAATGAGCTTAAGTTTCCTTGTTTCAGCTCATTTCTAGCCGGAGATAGCTTGGAAACACTGTTCTTATTGCAGTGGAGTTAACTTTCAGCTTAAGGTAGCTAAAATGAGCTTAAGTTTCCTTGTTTCAGCTCATTTCTAGCCGGAGATAGCTTGGAGACACTGTTCTTATTGCAGTGGAGCTAACTTTCAGCTTAAGGTAGCTAAAATGAGCTTAAGTTTCCTGCTAGTGTGGTAACGTTTCCGATAATCAATAATGTCAGTTGCAATTGTAACGATGACAGGAAGTCAGTCAAAGTCCAGACTTTTGCTTCTTGCCGTTATCAGAAATATCAACACATAGACGGGTATCTTATAATTGTCTCTAATCTATGGTATTTAATAACCTGATTGCTGTCAAAAAAATCTTACGTGCTTAGGACCCTAGCTTCCACTGCTAGACAAATGGGAAAATATTTTTAGTCTTATTCAGCTTGTTTCAGCTTGTTTCAGCTCATTTCAAGCCGCAGACAGCTTGGAGACACTGCGCTTATTGCAGTGGAGCTAGCTTTCTGCTTGAGGTAGCTAAAATGAGCTTAAGTTTCCTTGCTTCAGCTCATTTCTAGCCGGAGATAGCTAGGAGACACTGTTCTTATTGCAGTGGAGCTAACTTTCAGCTTAAGATAGCTAAAATGAGCTTAAGTTTCCTTGTTTCAGCTCATTTCTAGCCGGAGATAGTTTGGAAACACTGTTCTTATTGCAGTGGAGCTAACTTTCAGCTTAAGGTAGCTAAAATGAGCTTAAGTTTCCTTGTTTCAGCTCATTTCAAGCCGCAGACAGCTTGGAGACACTGCTCTTATTGCAGTGGAGCTAAGTTTCAGCTTGAGGTAGCTAAAATGAGCTTAAGTTTCCATGTTTCAGCTCATTTCAAGCCGCAGTCAGCTTGGAGACACTGTTCTTATTGCAGTGGAGCTAACTTTCAGCTTAAGATAGCTAAAATGAGCTTAAGTTTCCTTGTTTCAGCTCATTTCTAGCCGGAGATAGCTTGGAGACACTGTTCTTATTGCAGTGGAGCTAACTTTCAGCTTAAGATAGCTAAAATGAGCTTAAGTTTCCTTGTTTCAGCTCATTTCTAGCCGGAGATAGCTTGGAAACACTGTTCTTATTGCAGTGGAGTGAACTTTCAGCTTAAGGTAGCTAAAATGAGCTTAAGTTTCCTTGTTTCAGCTCATTTCTAGCCGGAGATAGCTTGGAGACACTGTTTTTATTGCAGTGGAGCTAACTTTCAGCTTAAGGTAGCTAAAATGAGCTTAAGTTTCCATGTATTAGCTCATTTCAAGTCGCAGACAGCTAGGAGACACTGTTCTTATTGCAGTGGAGCTAACTTTCAGCTTAAGATAGCTAAAATGAGCTTAAGTTTCCTTGTTTCAGCTCATTTCTAGCCGGAGATAGCTTGGAAACACTGTTCTTATTGCAGTGGAGTTAACTTTCAGCTTAAGGTAGCTAAAATGAGCTTAAGTTTCCTTGTTTCAGCTCATTTCTAGCCGGAGATAGCTTGGAGACACTGTTCTTATTGCAGTGGAGCTAACTTTCAGCTTAAGGTAGCTAAAATGAGCTTAAGTTTCCTGCTAGTGTGGTAACGTTTCCGATAATCAATAATGTCAGTTGCAATTGTAACGATGACAGGAAGTCAGTCAAAGTCCAGACTTTTGCTTCTTGCCGTTATCAGAAATATCAACACATAGACGGGTATCTTATAATTGTCTCTAATCTATGGTATTTAATAACCTGATTGCTGTCAAAAAAATCTTACGTGCTTAGGACCCTAGCTTCCACTGCTAGACAAATGGGAAATATTTTTAGTCTTATTCAGCTTGTTTCAGCTTGTTTCAGCTCATTTCAAGCCGCAGACAGCTTGGAGACACTGCGCTTATTGCAGTGGAGCTAGCTTTCAGCTTGAGGTAGCTAAAATGAGCTTAAGTTTCCTTGCTTCAGCTCATTTCTAGCCGGAGATAGCTAGGAGACACTGTTCTTATTGCAGTGGAGCTAACTTTCAGCTTAAGATAGCTAAAATGAGCTTAAGTTTCCTTGTTTCAGCTCATTTCTAGCCGGAGATAGTTTGGAAACACTGTTCTTATTGCAGTGGAGCTAACTTTCAGCTTAAGGTAGCTAAAATGAGCTTAAGTTTCCTTGTTTCAGCTCATTTCAAGCCGCAGACAGCTTGGAGACACTGCTCTTATTGCAGTGGAGCTAAGTTTCAGCTTGAGGTAGCTAAAATGAGCTTAAGTTTCCATGTTTCAGCTCATTTCAAGCCGCAGTCAGCTTGGAGACACTGTTCTTATTGCAGTGGAGCTAACTTTCAGCTTAAGATAGCTAAAATGAGCTTAAGTTTCCTTGTTTCAGCTCATTTCTAGCCGGAGATAGCTTGGAGACACTGTTCTTATTGCAGTGGAGCTAACTTTCAGCTTAAGATAGCTAAAATGAGCTTAAGTTTCCTTGTTTCAGCTCATTTCTAGCCGGAGATAGCTTGGAAACACTGTTCTTATTGCAGTGGAGTTAACTTTCAGCTTAAGGTAGCTAAAATGAGCTTAAGTTTCCTTGTTTCAGCTCATTTCTAGCCGGAGATAGCTTGGAGACACTGTTCTTATTGCAGTGGAGCTAACTTTCAGCTTAAGGTAGCTAAAATGAGCTTACGTTTCCATGTATTAGCTCATTTCAAGTCGCAGACAGCTAGGAGACACTGTTCTTATTGCAGTGGAGCTAACTTTCAGCTTAAGATAGCTAAAATGAGCTTAAGTTTCCTTGTTTCAGCTCATTTCTAGCCGGAGATAGCTTGGAAACACTGTTCTTAATGCAGTGGAGTTAACTTTCAGCTTAAGGTAGCTAAAATGAGCTTAAGTTTCCTTGTTTCAGCTCATTTCTAGCCGGAGATAGCTTGGAGACACTGTTCTTATTGCAGTGGAGCTAACTTTCAGCTTAAGGTAGCTAAAATGAGCTTAAGTTTCCTGCTAGTGTGGTAACGTTTCCGATAATCAATAATGTCAGTTGCAATTGTAACGATGACAGGAAGTCAGTCAAAGTCCAGACTTTTGCTTCTTGCCGTTATCAGAAATATCAACACATAGACGGGTATCTTATAATTGTCTCTAATCTATGGTATTTAATAACCTGATTGCTGTCAAAAAAATCTTACGTGCTTAGGACCCTAGCTTCCACTGCTAGACAAATGGGAAAATATTTTTAGTCTTATTCAGCTTGTTTCAGCTTGTTTCAGCTCATTTTAAGCCGCAGACAGCTTGGAGACACTGCGCTTATTGCAGTGGAGCTAGCTTTCAGCTTGAGGTAGCTAAAATGAGCTTAAGTTTCCTTGCTTCAGCTCATTTCTAGCCGGAGATAGCTTGGAGACACTGTTCTTATTGCAGTGGAGCTAACTTTCAGCTTAAGGTAGCTAAAATGAGCTTAAGTTTCCTTAATTCAGCTCATTTCTAGCCGGAGATAGCTTGGAGACACTGTTCTTATTGCAGTGGAGCTAACTTTCAGCTTAAGGTAGCTAAATGAGCTTAAGTTTCCTTGTTTCAGCCCATTTCAAGCCGCAGACAGCTTGGAGACACTGCTCTTATTGCAGTGGAGCTAACTTTCAGCTTGAGGTAGCTAAAATGAGCTTAAGTTTCCATGTTTCAGCTCATTTCAAGCCGCAGTCAGCTTGGAGACACTGTTCTTATTGCAGTGGAGCTAACATTCAGCTTGAGGTAGCTAAAATAAGCTTAAGTTTCCTTGATTCAGCTCATTTCAAGCCGCAGACAGCTTGGAGACACTGCGCTTATTGCAGTGGAGCTAACTTTCAGCTTTAGGTAGCTAAAATGAGCTTAAGTTTCCATGTTTCAGCTCATTTCAAGCCGCAGTCAGCTTGGAGACACTGGTCTTATTGCAGTGGAGCTAACTTTCAGCTTAAGATAGCTAAATGAGCTTAAGTTTCCTTGTTTCAGCTCATTTCTAGCCGGAGATAGCTTGGAAACACTGTTCTTATTGCAGTGGAGCTAACTTTCAGCTTAAGGTAGCTAAAATGAGCTTAAGTTTCCTTGCTTCAGCTAATTTTTAGCCGCAGTCAGCTTGGAGACACTGTTCTTATTGCAGTGGAGCTAACTTTCAGCTTAAGGTAGCTAAAATGAGCTTAAGTTTCCTTAATTCAGCTCATTTCTAGCCGGAGATAGCTTGGAGACACTGTTCTTATTGCAGTGGAGCTAACTTTCAGCTTAAGGTAGCTAAAATGAGCTTAAGTTTCCTTGTTTCAGCTCATTTCAAGCCGCAGACAGCTTGGAGACACTGCTCTTATTGCAGTGGAGCTAGCTTTCAGCTTGAGGTAGCTAAAATGAGCTTAAGGGGGTGCCATACTCAAAAATTACCGACAAAGCGGAGGTAATTCAGTAAACTGCAGTGTACTAGTAGCGCCATCATACGTGTATAATTTTACTATTTCATATTGAAAGCGTAGATGGCGCTATCAGTATACAATAGTTTATAACTTATTTGGCTACGAATAATAATATATACAATAATATTAATAATAATACTCATATTTAGAGTTGGTGATAAGGTTGGTAATAAAAATTTTCAACCTTATGTTTTACACCAAAATCAAATAAATGGGATAAAATACTCATGAGTTGGTATATCATCATCTATTTTGAACCAAAATCCTACTATCTGGATTGAATACTCGTATGAGTTGGTAATAATATAGTACTTATCGATAATGGTGCGAAAATCGTTTTTCGAACAAGTGTAAATTTTATCATTAGAGCATAGCGACAAAGATACTCGCTGAGTTGAAACTCATTTGTTACCCGTGCATCGAACTATATATTTTGATA
>JANSJX010000025.1:192500-229594 GCA_026168455.1 Theocolax elegans | reverse complement strand
ACAAGCATTCAACAGCCTTTGTAATTTCAAATTCCTGGTTTGATCGACATCATTGTAGACCGCGACGCATAATCAAAATGTGGAAAGACAAGTGCTTCTACCAGTCTCTTCCGAAGAGCTCACCATGGTATCCCAGCCTTATTGCAACCCAAGAAGGCACATCCCTGTACCCTCTGGAGGTATAGGACCCTTTCTAAAGGTTTGGAAATTATCCTTTTTGTACACGTCCTCGTTAACACCAGGGCATGTTGGGCACTCTGCATTCCCGTATATATGGAAGCAGTGCAGGCAGCTGCACAAGCACCTACGATCGGTAAGCACCTGAGTCTGGTAAAAGGTGACGAGTCCGTGCTTCCTACTCGTCCATTTCTCTACATCTGGGATGACGCGGTGACCGAATTACATCTCTACTGTCACTGTTCGGTGGTCTTGATTAACTATCGACTGCTACAGCCGCGTGGTGCTTTGATTCTGCTTTGTGAGGTACAATGACCTTTTCTGTACGCTTCAACCCTCTTTATAGGCTAGATCTGACACGGTTTTAAGTTAATCTCGCATCAAAGATGACTCTCAGGTATTTCATCGTATCCGCCAATTTTATAGTCTTACCAATTACAGTAAAGGTGATGTAAATCCTTTGCTTTAGTCAGAAGATAAACAGCGCCTCCGTTGTTTCAACCAGCAGACACAGCACGTGGTTGCTCAACCTTGCAGCTACTACCATGACAAAGACATCCAAAGTTTTGTACCTCATCGATAATTTTTGCAACAATGTATAAAGCCACATCGTCCGCAAAGGCCACCATCGACACCCCTTCCTGAAGCTGCTGTCTAAGCAGTACGTAGTAAACAACGTTCCACAGAAAAGTTGCCAAGATCAAAGTCTGTGGCTCACCTCCGGTGATATTAGATAGATATCACCGATTAATGATATTGATAGAAATGCGTGCAATTTACGGTGTCATAGAGGAGCGTCTGTTCTGGGAAGTAGGTTGTAGGACTTGCAACGCTATATTTTCACCGAAAGATAAATAATAGTTCCAACAGTATTTTAAACTATTATCGCCGAATTTTTACTTTATTAATGAAAATAATGGGTGCCCGGCGATAATGGCAACTAAACTCCCGGCAGAATAATTAAATTATTAATTTCCAACGACTCCGCATCCCAGAGGCGATTTCGACAGGACGGCTGTTCAAAACTTACATGTCCTTAGATTATTCAAGAATGTTCTTTAATTTAATAAATTTGACAATTATAATATCCGGCCCCAACTATGAATGTGTATATACGTATGTACATTCCTCTACATATATGTATATACTAGGGGGGCTTCGCCCCCCTGCGCGCTTCGCGCGCCAACCCCCTATTTTTAATTTCGCAAAAGGTTTTTCGTAATTAATTTATTTAAAATAATGTTTTAAATTGTATTATTTTTTCACTACCATGGACACCTTAAAAATTAAACAGATTCACACAACACCTTGGAAGTATTGCTATAGTTATTATAATTTATAAATAAAAGTTTACCAAAATTTAGTGTAATGAAATCAGAATAAAAATAATAAAAAAAAATAAAGACATATTAAATGTTAACTGTAAATTTTAAACTATATGAATTCTTATAAAGCTTAAATTTATATTTTAATAATTATAAATGTTAATGAAAAATTAACTTACCAAAAATAGTAAAGTACATATACTTACTAAATTGTAGTATTTTAGTTAACAACTTATTAAAATTTCGGATTATTTTAAACCGTTATAAATAGAAATTCACCTTCTAAAATTAATTTATTTAATGACGAACGATCATCGCCAAAAGTTCTATGTCATTAATATTTTGTATATATTTTGTATATCTAATAGTAATAAAACTTTCTTCTTAATTAAATTAATTTTTGTATTAGTTTTAAAGAATTATTTATAAAATTTTAGCGCTATATAAATAAAAACCTGTTTCTTCCATTTCTCCCGTGATTCGTAATTTGCACCCTCTTTCAAAATTTGCGTTTTAATCCATAATTATATCCAATTTATTTTTACTATGCAGAGCCCAAATATTTATTTTGACTATTATAAACAAATTCATTTCTTAAATATCCTTCTGTTTCTAATAAATACATACTTGTTTATTTAAAATATTGTGTTATATAAATATAAATTATCTACACACTTATATACTATCCAGATAATTTTGAAATATTAATTTAAAAAATATTTAAATTAAATGCTCCTAAATTAATAGTTTTTGAAAATCTTTTCAAATGTAATTCGTATTTTATATTGCCACTGTTAAAATTTGAATTTTCTTTTGCCTATGCGGTTTATAATAGAATTATCTTAAAAATGCAATAATTAATATATTTAATTTTTAACCCATTGTATATGTCATATGGATATTTGGAAAAGTGTATGTTATACTTGATTAATATTTATTTAATCTTCAAACAATTTTGCATCTGTATTTAAAGCATTACATTGCATTTTAGATCCGTTATTATTATTGGGTATACGTTTAAAAATTTTATGAGTTTTATCAAGAATGAGTAGACAAATACACATTCTTTCAAGTTATGTTCACAACTTTTTTTTGCGCACGGAAAAAATACGTATATTATGCATTCTTGAAAAAACAATTTTAAAATATATATATATATATTATATAAATATTCCGCCGCACGCACACACACCCACATACATACATATATATAAATATATATGGGCTATTTCACGTCAAGTGGTATGATGAAAATTTTAAATCACTCCAAATTTTGTGAACAGACTGGAAATATCTTCCAGAAAATAGAAAAAAAATTTAAGTGTTAAAAATAATTTGCTTAAGAGTTATTCGACCATGAATAGTGGAAATTTTTCAATTGTTTAGAAAAATTTCTATTTTTAAAGCCATTTATCTCAAAATCAGTTGATTTTTTTGAAAAAACATTACAAACAACTTTTGTTTAAATTAATCTTTAGAACTTATCTACCCTGGTTACATTTCTTAATTTTAAAATCTCGAAGAGATAGAACACCCGGACATATTGAATATAAAAAAAAGGCTACCACACCATAATCGATTTTAATCTAACACCTCTCGAAAGATCACATTTTTCGAGAGCTTTCGAATGGCAATGGTTAGATTATTGGCCAAGACTGCTGGTGTAAGTTATGCCTCATAAACCTCATAAAATCACTAATTTTCACGTATTTTAGGACATAACTTACACCAAAGGTGTAATATATATATAATATATATGGCGTATTCCACGTGAAGTGGTCCGATCAAAATTTTAAAATGCACCAAATTTTGAGTACACTTTGCCAATTTTTTTGCAGAATACAGAAAAAAATTTTTAGGTACTGGAATTTATTAGCTCAAAAGCTATTATAACCTCAAAAAGTGAACTTTATCCAGTTTCTTTCAACACCAGCTGGGTTTATCGCTATTTAACTCAAAATCTATCAACTTTTACTATACAAACATTCGTTGCTAATTATGTGTAGAATTTATCCTTCTGGGTTAGAATTTCTAATCTTAAGGTCAATGTTACATAAACTACATGTCAATATTCAACTTAAAAAAGTGTAAGTTCGCCGCAATTGATTTTTTTATCCAAAAGTCTAAAAGAAAGCTTGGAGCAATACCTTTCAAATAGTCTGTAGCTTTTTATGGCCTTCAATTCTGTAAAAAGTTATGATAATTTAAAGAAAGACAAAAAATTCACAAAAATTAACATGGTATTTCCCATTTAAATTTTTAAAAAAATTGGTGTTTGTGTGTTCAAAAAATGTGATCTTTTGAGCGGTGTTAGATCAAAATCGATTGTGGCGTGGTCGCCTTTTTTTGATATTCAATATTTCCGGGCGTTCTATCTCTTCGAAATTTTAAAATTAGGAATTGTAACCAAAGTAGATAAGTTCTAAAGATTATTTTGAACAAAAGTTGTTTATAATGTATTTTTATAAAGAGATAAATAGCTTTGAAAATAATAATTTCTCTAAAAAATTGAAAAATTTCCATTTTTCATGGTGGAATAACTCTTAGGCAAATTATTTTTAACACCTCAAATTTTTTTTCTATCTTCTGGAAGATATTTCCAGTCTGTTCACAAAATTTGGAGTGATTTCAAATTTTCATCGTACCACTGATATGAAATAGCCCATATATATGGTAATGAACAATTAACTTACCAAAAATAGTAAAGTGCATATACTTAATTGTAGTATTTAGTAAAAACCTATTAAAATTTTAGATTATTTGAAACGGATTTAATAGAACTTTATATTTAAGTCATCGCCAAGAGTTCTATATGTCATTAATATTTTGTACTTTAAGAGTAATAAAACTTCTTAATTAAATTAATTTTTGTATTAGCTTTAAAGAATTATTTATAATATTTTAGCGGTATATAAATAAAAACCTGTTTCTTCCATTTCTCCCGTAATTCGTAATTTGCACCCTCTTTCAAAATTTGCGTTTTAATCCATAATTATATCCAATTTATTTTTCCCTTTAGTTACAGAGCCCATATATTTATTTTAATTATTATAAACAAAGTCATTCCTTAAATAACCTTTTGTTTCTAATAAATACATACTTGTTAGATAGTTTTAGGTGTTCTTTGGAAGTCGTCCGCATAATCTCCCCTTCGGAAAGCTTCATCTGTTCTTAGAACCTTACATTCTCCAGGAAAAGCCATTTTATTGACGTATATTCGTTCGATTGTCGAGTAGTTATGCGTGTCATTATGTCTTTATGTATGCGTGCGATGCACGCGTGCGTGTATGTGTATGAGCGTGTGAGCATGAGTGCATCTGTACATGTTTGCGTTTTTATGTATATGTTGGAACCTTTATACATGCATGCGTATGATTTTAAGTGAATGTGTTGTGTGTGTGGAAGTGCGTTTACCCGTGTGTTACAGTTTTTTTTACCAGTGTGCTTATGCGCGTATGTGCGTTTGCCGTTCGTGTAACTATGAAAACGTCGGGTGATATATTGCGCCAAAAAATCTAGCCACTATTTTTAGAATAGCTTCTATTTTCTTCTCGATAGATGGAATAGTTGGATGAAATAGTCAATGTTGGTAGAATTATGCGACTAGAAGGGCTAGTCGTTAGAGTGCGACAGCACCATTCCGGCTGGAAAGTGCAGCTCCTCGCGCGATTTTAGACGAGTGGCAGGATTAGTCTAACAAAGAATATGATACATTGCGCCGAAAAAGAGGGGTAACATATACGCTTTGCTTATTACAGTCACTGCACTGACATTTTTTCAGTATAGGTTTGAGTATAATTGTGTATGTGTATATGCGCGCACGTGTGTATGTATGTGTGTTTTTTATGGAGGAGGCGATAAAAATGTTTTTTACGCACACAGTGTAAGATACGGTTAATGTGACCCATACCCATTAAAATACCACTCTACTATTAGATATTGTCAGCCTTATCTGATCCCCTTGGGGCTAAACCGCCGCAAGGCATTACTTCAATATGGGCAGTCACGTCAAGTTTAGCCTTTCCTATCAGGCAACCGCTTTACTATCGTGTACATGTGGGGCGGCTGCTGTTAATGCTGCATCTATCACGTTCTTCCTTCTATTTGATGTAGTTCAGCTGTCCCATAATTGATGCTACGAAGGTCACCATGGTATCCCAGCCTTATTGCAACCCAAGAAGGCACATCCCTGTACTCACTGGAGGTATAGGACATTTTCTAAAGGTTTGGAAATTATCCTTTTCGTACACGTCCTCGTTGACACCAGGGCATGTTGGGCACTCTGCATTCCCGTATATATGGAAGCAGTGCAGGCAGCTGCACAAGCACCTACGATCGGTAAGCACCTGAGTCTTGTAAAAGGTGACGAATCCGTGCTTCCTACTCGTCCATTTCTCTACATCTGGGATGACGCGGTGACCGAATTACATCTCTACTGTCACTGTTCGGTGGTCTTGATTAACTATCGACTGCTACAGCCGCGTGGTGCTTTGATTCTGCTTTGTGAGGTACAATGACCTTTTCTGTACGCTTCAACCCTCTTTATAGGCTAGATCTGACACGGTTTTAAGTTAATCTCGCATCAAAGATGACTCTCAGGTATTTCTACGTATCCGCCAATTTTATAGTCTTACCAATTACAGTAAAGGTGATGTAAATCCTATGCTTTAGTCAGAAGATAAACAGCGGCTCCGTTGTTTCAACCAGCAGACACAGCACGTGGTTGCTCAACCTTGCAGCTACTATTATGACAAAGACATCCAAAGTTTTGTACCTCATCGATAATTTTTGCAACAATGTATAAAGCCACATCGTCCGCAAAGGCCACCATCGACACCCCTTCCTGAAGCTGCTGTCTAAGCAGTACGTAGTAAACAACGTTCCAGAGAAAAGTTGCCAAGATCAAAGTCTGTGGCTCACCTCCGGTGATATTAGATAGATATCACCGATTAGTGATATTGATAGAAATGCGTGCAATTTACGGTGTCATAGAGGAGCGTCTGTTCTGGGAAGTAGGTTGTAGGACTTGCAACGCTATTTTTTCACCGAAAGATAAATAATAGTTCTAACAGTATTTTAAACTATTATCGCCGAATTTTTACTTTATTAATGAAAATAATGGGTGCCCGGCGATAATGGCAACTGAACTCCCGGCAGAATAATTAAATTATTAATTTCTAACGACTCCGCATCCCAGAGGCGATTTCGACAGGACGGCTGTTTAAAACTTACATGTCCTTAGATTATTCAAGAATGTTCTTTAATTTAATAAATTTGACAATTATAATATCCGGCCCCAACTATAATAATCACGACCGCGACAGACACTCTCCCAACCTCGCTCTTCGACCGGCAAAATAAATATGAATGTGTATATACGTATGTACATTCCTCTACATATATGTATAAATTGATCAATCGGTACTTATGCCGACAAATTCTTACGGGAAATGGGAATTGTGCTTACTTTGGGGTAATTATGCCGACGTCAGCATAATTCCACCGAAAATTCAACCATGTATCCGTACTTATGCCGACGCACAAAAAATCGGAAAATTATCTTTGTGAGCCCCCGTGGGAGGCCTCCGACACTTCGAATGAGGTTATAACTTCAATCCTTCATTAATATTATAAGGTCAAAGTGTGCTTTTTTACCGGTGAGGGGTATTTAGGTATTTGGGTTATTGGATATTTGGGTTATTGGTTTTTTATGCATTATTCTGTCAATTAATATTCTCCCCCTTATATCTGAGTCGTTACATATGTTTTATAACCTCAAAACACCAAGATAACACGAAGTGTCACCATAAGTACCGATACTGGTGTTTATATATATATATATGGGTGGTTCTCTGTGACATCGAAGATGAAAAAAATAAATATTGCTATAACTGTGGGAATATGTTTTAGAGGTATCCAGTAGTTCTCCTGAATTTTTTCAGATTTTTTCTGGGCCATTTTTTTAAGTTACAGAGAGTCAAAGTTGACATTTTAGCACTTTCTTGCATTATATGCCCATTTTCATGAATTTTTAGCTCCCAGGGGATGCATTTTTCACTAAAAACATAAGTATGACTTTTTTTGTAAAATTTTCCGAACTTTTCATTAAAAATACTTTTAAAGACATAAATGTATGCTGTCACACTCTTGTAAGCCATTTAAACCTTAAATAGTGAAAATCAGCAATTCTGCTCCGGACTCTGGTAACCTAATACTGTCTAAAAGATGTCTTTTTATAGTCAGAAACTGCCTAAAAATTTCCAGAGTGGGTCTAAATCATTAAGATCACTTATGGTCAAAATATCCGGGAAAAGTGCCCGAAATATTAATAGAAATGTATATTTGTTGCCTTATAACGATGAATCTATTAGCATGATCATTGCAAAAAAATTTGTGTACTTACCTTGGAGTGGTAGAAAAGTATCTCCACTTGTTTCAGTATCCATCTAATCCCCTGTAAGCTGCTAAAAATACAAATATTATTATATAAATGTAAAAAATTAATTTTTAAACATTTATAATGCTGAATTTTTAGTTTTACATCCATTACAAGAATTATAATACTAATCTGAAGGATTACTATAAATATATAAACATCATTATTACAATAACTGAATATACGTATTTAATACAAAAGATATATAAATAAATCGGATATATAATTATAATGAATAATATGATAACGTGACAGTGACAACTTTGTGAAATCTAAACAATGTATTGCTGAATAATAATAATAATAATGTTTATACTTTTATAGTAATCCTTCAGATTAGTATTATAATTCTTGTAATGGATGTAAAACTAAAAATTCAGCATTATAAATGTTTAAAAATTAATTTTTTACATTTGTATAATAATATTTGTATTTTTAGCAGCTTATAGGGGATTAGATGGATACTGAAACAAGTGAAGATGCTTTTCTACCACTCCAAGGTAAGTGCACAAATTGTTTTGCAATGATCATGGTAATAGATTCATCGTTATAAGGCAACAAATATACATTTCTATTAATATTTCGGGCACTTTTCCCGGATATTTTGACTATAAGTGATCTTAATGATTTAGACCCACTCTGGAAAATTTTAGGCAGTTTCTGACTATAAAAAGACATCTTTTAGACAATATTAGGTTACCAGAGTCCGGAGCAGAATTGCTGATTTTCACTATTTAAGGTTTAAATGGCTTACAAGAGTGTGACAGCATACATTTATGTCTTTAAAAGTATTTTTAATGAAAAGTTCGGAAAATTTTACAAAAAAGTCATACTTATGTTTTTAGTGAAAAATGCATCCCCTGGGAGCTAAAAATTCATGAAAATGGGCATATAATGCAAGAAAGTGCTAAAATGTCAACTTTGACTCTCTGTAACTTAAAAAAATGGCCCAGAAAAAATCTGAAAAAATTCAGGAGAACTACTGGATACCTCTAAAACATATTTCCACAGTTATAGCAATATTTATTTTTTTCATCTTCGATGTCACAGAGAACCACCCATATATATATATATATATATATATATAGTGTGTGGAGACTCTCCATTGCAGCGGTACACATAGCCGATAAAGTAGAATTCGATAATACCATTGTTTATGTTTGTTTCATAATTGCACTGTAGTTTTTATTCTGTATCCGCACTGATAGAGACTATATATTATTTATATACAGCAATTTGCATGTGTGTGTATATATATATATATAATTTTAAATTTCGGGGTTTATGGCGCCCATTACAGAGAGGGAAGATACGTACTTTAGTACGAGGAAGAGAGACCTTCGGGTTATGACGCCAGGGCTCCATAACCCGCCTACCCGCAACCAGTGGTGGGAAGCAGACAGAAGATCCAAATTTAACATGTCGGGCGACATAAAGCCCTATTGGAAGTTTATATATATATATATATATATATATATGTATATATTGCACGTGGGTGCAAACTTCATGAACCTACGACAGGGACAATTAAACGACGTTATCAATGATGAATAATTGGCGACGCTAACGACGACTATTTTATCAATGACGGCGAAAATTATGATTTTAGCGACGATGGCGACGTAAATGTAAATAATTACGTCGTTAGCGACACGGACAATGACGACGACAGAGACATCGCAACGACGTTGTTCATATCGACAAAATATTGAAATAAACAGCGAAGATTAAAATAGTAAAAAATAAAACGTTAAAACGACGACGACAAAGAAATTAATGACCTTAATAATGTCATGTCGAAAACGACAATAAGAATGATGACGAGGATGGAGACATCTATGATGAGGTTGTTAATAATACTTACTTTACAGTCAATTAAACTATATAGCAAAAAAACTGATATATATTAAAAACCAAAATAAGTAAGGAATGGTCAAAATTTGCAAATCAAAACACAATATTTTAGCTGGTAAAAGACACTTCCATCGGCGTAAAAACTCTCACAAAATAAAGAGAAAAGCTGAGACAAAAGGAGATATTATTGACAAAAGAATTAAATGAAAATATATCAATCTTACATATAGGTAGAGAAAGAGAGTACGCGAACGAATCGCTTGCCGCGAGGTACCTATGCGCACGCACGAGAAGAGAGCTCTCGTATCTCTTGTCTATATCCGACGCAGCCTGGGAGCACCGTCTCTACGGCACCTTTCTTCCTTTTCCCACCTAACGCACTTTCACACACGGAAACACACACAATTCGACACCTCAATTATAATATTATTTTTAATTTATAACAGATGACCGTTCTAAAAAGCAATCGTTTCAGCAATAAGAAGAGCGCTCATCGGTCGTCTCGAGAGATACGTCTGTTACCATACAGGCTTATCATTTAGACTGTTACCATTTAGACTTGCCATACACGTCCGCGTCCCCATTCCGTCGGGCCCAATCTTCAACCTTATCGAAACGCGCATGGCAGCCCGCATTATTGCGGCCGCAAAGAATTAAAACCATATTCACGCGCAAACAAATCCGAACAGACGTTAACGATAGTAACATCGATGATGACATCCTCTAAAGCGATCGATGACGATGAAAACTATAATGTTACCAATGACGACGACGACAAAAGCGATGTCGACGGCAAAGAAAACGATATCGTTGACGTCGCCGAAAATAAAGAAAATTACCACGTGAGCAATGACGACGACGAAGAAAACTAACGACTTTACCAATTATGTCAATCACGTAAACGACGACCTTATTCACAACTTTAGGCATCGACGATGTTTACGATGTTGATGACGCCGATAATAGTGACAAAAATTTTATAATTATGTAATTAATTATACAGGGTGTGTCAAAAGTTCCAGGGACAGCATAATAATTTGTTAAATATGTATTTTCGAAGAAAATATTTCAGACAAAAGTTGTATGATTTTTCTTTGGCTATCTGATGGTGATCTTGAATTTGACCTTGAACTTGACCTGAAAGGTCTTTTGAAGGTCAAGGCGAGTTTTTATAATTGGAACCCCCATTTTTTATGGCAGAAATGAAAAACTGGTGAAATTCCCCATCTAACAATATGCATAACATAGGGGGTCAAACGTGATTCAAAGGTCATTTGATTAAGGTCAAATATCCTTACACTCCAATAATATGGACACTCATGAAAATAGCAGATGTAAGGGCGCTAAAAAATTAATCGTGCAGTAGTTAGTAGATTTTTACCTGGTTGATCACTGCTGATCTTGAACTTAACCCAGGAAGGTCATTCCAAGATGAAGAGTAGCCTTAGCAGAAAATTTCTCTGAGCAAGGATCCCTCACTGCCCAACCACTCAAGGCAAGACTCCTCACTGCCCAGCCACTCAAGGCAAGACCTCTCACTGCCCAGCCAGTCAAGGCAAGACTTCTGAGGTTTTAATAGTTTTAGAGGTCTTCAAATTATTTTAATAAGTTTTCAAATTGTTTCTATCGACCTCTTGACAGTAGCCTAATCTATTGTAAAAACTCAATGGCATTCGCAAGATACTCTGCAGGCATATTATCACATTCGTCTTGGATACGTAATCGTAATTCTTCATTTTGTTAACTTTATCTTTGAGATAACCCCATAGAAAATAATCCAACGACGTCAAATCGAGGGATCTGACTGGTCAATCAATGTAGCATCTTCGTCCTATCCACCTGTCATAAAAAACGGTGTCTAAATACTTGCGAACATTTCTACCGCAATAAGAGGAAGCTCCATCTTAATGGAAGAAAGTATTCTCGAAGTTTTGACCAGTCGCCTTTATTATTCTCAGGGCTATCTGATTACGAAGCATATTTTCATACATTTCCGCATTCGTAGTTCCTTCGTAGAAAAAGGGACCAATTATTTGGTTGTTCAATATTCCGGCCCAAACATTCGACTTTTGAGGATATTGGGTCTTATCTTCACGCATTAAATGGGGATTTTCAGCAGCCCAATACCTGCAGTTATGCCTATTTAAAGTACTGTTGAGTTGAAATGTTGCTTCGTCAGAAAAAACTATCTTCTGATGAAAGTTCGGATCATCATTGATCCGTTCTATCATATCTTCGCAAAACTCAATTCGCTGCTCAAAATCGTTTTCGTTTAACTCATGAACAAGTATAACCTTGAAGGGATGGAATTTATTTGTCTGTAATACTCTGTGAAAAGATTTCGTACTCGTCTCATGCTCTTGAGCAAGTCTACGAAGACTGCAATGAGGATCCTCCACAGCGGAGACTAAAATATTCAATGATGTCCTCTTCTGTAATAGCTGTTTTTCACCTTCCACTTCGTGGATGATCTTTCACACTACCGATATCTTCAAATCGATTGACAGTACGTTCAATTGTTGATTTTGATATCGGAGATAACACTTGTCTGAAAGTTTCATTAAAAAGATTTTTTACCTGTGTGACAGAATATTTTACATCTCCCCAACCTCGTATCGTAAGGAGTGATATTCTTTCTTTTTCAGACAATCGCAGCATAATAACTACTAGGATACGGTAGCGATTAATTGTAATTAACATAAAGAGAATTAGAAACATTTGTTTGAACAGTTCACTTAATACGAAAGCAATGCATTCAAATTGAAAACGAAAGATGAAGCAAGCATCTAACAATGCTAAGAGCTACTGGCATGTGTACGAAAGAGATGCGCGTAGCATGCGCAAAAGGGTTAAGTATACACATTTGAATTCACATAAACATGAAAGCCCAAACGACTTACCCATGATTAATGTTTTCGAGGTCACTGACCCAAGGTTATTCCAGGGTTGAACCAGAAGAACGAGCGGAATGCTGATCGCGGACAATGGCCCCGATGGGTTTTCGGAGTCGCTGAACCAGAATCTGGGGTCGGTTTGCTTCGTCTTGCATCCTGTGACCCAGCATTCGACCTTCAAATGATGTTCGAATCACGTTTGACCCCCTATGTTATCCATATCGTTGGATAGGGAGTTTCACCAGCTTCCTATTTCTGCTATCAAAAATGGGGGTTCCAATTTTAAAAAATCGACTCGACCTTCAAATGACCTTGAAGGTCAAGTTCAAGGTCAAATTCAAGGTCACCATTAGATAGCCAAGGAAAAATCATACAACTTTTGTCTGAAATATTTTTTTCGAAAATGCATATTTGCCGAGTTATTATGTCGTCCCGGAACCCTGTATATAATTTATAATGAACTTAAAGTTAACTAATAAATTATATTTGTACCTTACAAACTGTAGGTGTGAATCAGGGGAAATATAACAAAATCGTCTTTGTACCATAATTTGCTAACTTTAGCCATAATTTCTTTACAAGGATATAACTTTAAATCATTATTCACATCTCGTACAATTTGAATATTTAAGAAGTTTGACTCCAGTGGTTTATCGTAAAAATTGCCAATTATTTGTAGTTCTTTACCAAGTACACTGATAGAATCTTTATCTTTCACGAAATTGTAACAATATATAACTTTATTGCTTTTTAATAGTACACAATTATTTTTTTAATCATTTGAATTTAGTAAATATGTTTTACTTCCTAAATACTGAAATTGTTGCATATTTATTGTTTCTATTATGGATGGTTCATCGTACCGAAGTTTTTCTACAACAAAATCTGCCTCTTGAAGGTTAATTTTAGAATCACAATTTTGATAATATTCACATGTTCTTCTATGGATTTGCTGAAGTGGATAATTACCCATTCTAACTAACTGTTTTATTTTTCCAATTTTATTTTCAAATCGAAATGCACTGAATGTGTCAACATTACCATACTTTCGTACATTATTTACAATATGCAGAAGATTGTGTATTTTGTGTGACACATTATTTTCACCGTATAGTATTTCAAATATGGAAACAAATTTTTTTAACAAATTTTCGGTAAAAGTTAAATAAGCTTCGAAAGCGCATAGAATATTGTTAGTTAATATAGACATTGTGACATGCAAAAGAAGAAAATGATTATAGACATCTTTAGAAAGCTTGTTTCGAAGAACTACAGGACCTGTATACAGTAAGAATTGCCTAAATTCGTGTGCCCTCCATACCCGACGAACATGTTTGAAGGATCTCGGTGCTCTACTAAAATCCGAAGGCATAAATTTTCGTAAGTTTAACAAGTTATTCGATATTTCATTGCGATCTGCGTCACACAATCTTACAGAAACTGGTCCATTAATCCATAATACAATTAATTTTAATGTAACTCCTAAGCATACTAAGTGCATATAATCCAGAGGAACGTCGTTAATTAAATCAAAATTTGGTACTTTAGTCAAGATAGTTTTAGGTGTTCTTTGGAAGTCGTCCGCATAATCTCCCCTTCGGAAAGCTTCATCTGTTCTTAGAACCTTACATTCTCCAGGAAAAGCCATTTTATTGACGTATATTCCTTCGATCTCGCATTTGGTGCAACTATTATATCCAGTATGATATTTCACATTAAGAACATATGCCTTAGCAGGAACATCACAAATCAGAGCATACAATCTAACGCCAAAGTTTTTTCCCAAGTATTCAACACCATTTGTGATAAGAATTTGTAATTCATCGACAACCATTTTTAATAATTCGTTTGCGTTTAAAGGCTTGTCTTCGCCGTGAAAAATACCAACTAATTCTACACGTTGCATTACAGTTTCCGAAATTAATATAATCCATAATCCTTTTTCTGAGGACACCGCTAACGGCGCACCGTCAATATTAAGTATTATATTTACGGCTTCAACTTGTATTTTTTTTTCATCATATGCGATTAGGAAGCGTAAGAGTGCATCTTTTAACCCATAGTGGCAGTATAAACCAGAATCTATTTGGAAAACTGGACTTGTTCTTGGTGTTTTTAGCAAAGTTCGAGCATCTTTAGGAAAAGGTACTGAAGTATTCTTTCTTAAAATACCTAGCAAATTGTTTATAGCAGTATGAGGATGGTGTGAATATATTCTGCTGACCATACTTTAATATCATTGATGAAATTTTGATCTTTTATCTGCTTTGTGGAAGTTGCATCTTCTGAAGTAGAAAAATTGTCATTTTCGAACGAGTCTTCTGAATTTTTCGGATCTTTGTCATTAGAATGTATAAATATATTAATGTAGTCTTTATTATAATGACAATTATCAGCTTTACATAAACCAAAATTATTGTATAAAGAACTATCAGTATATATTATACTTTCTTCGCTTTCACTGTCTTCGGTTATATCTAGTGTTTTTGAACAATTACTATTTTCAGAAATTTCTTTTAATAAAGTATTAAAGGTTTCATTTTTTCTTTGATCTAATAGTAATTCACTATTGCTTTGATTATCTTTATTGAATACTTCCTTTATAGAATTATTAATCCCTTGAGAAACAAGGCGTCGTATATGTCTTTTACTGTATGGCATGCCAGCACGCTTTCTCGAGTTCATTTTCTGAAAGAGATAGTAATATCTGGATAATAATAAAAGTTATATTATTGAATATTGTCAATATTTTAAGCTGTTATAGGTACACTGAGAAAAACAAAGTTATAGTTACTTCAGATTCCGATAGAAAAACAAAAACCAAAAAACAACATTAATTCGTATTATTTGGTATAGTATAGTAAGTATTAATAAAATTTAATACAATAATTATAGATTATTTATAAATTATAAAATTTATTAAGGGGTTAGTTTCTAATAGCAAAGGGACATAATGTGTAAAAAAGTAAACATTTTACATTTAAATAAAGACAATTTTACTTTATTTTTTTTCTCAGTGTTAATAAATTGATGTAGGAAGAAAAATATTATACTTTTTTTTTGCTTCATTTTATTTGAATATATAGTATATTACGATACACGGCCAGAAAGTTGGATTTCCTAATTATCTGGCATCCAAAATTCAGGCCGAGTGTCGTATACTATTTTTCTTCATCCTTGTCCGAAAGTACATAATAGTATATTTCCTGACAAGCTGGGAGAAATTTGACATTAAGAAGAGTGAAAATTCTTTTGATTGTAGCATGTACGAAACACATAGCGCCATTTCTGCGAGCCTAATATAAGAATTTTGACTGCGTTATATGTCTTGTTTTTCTGTCATCTCTCGCGCTCTTCCTCTTTCCCTCTATATCCTAATATTATATTATAAAGAAAAATTAAATAATTGTATTAAAATTTAATCATTTTCTTTTTGAGTGGGCAAAATAGTTCATTCCCCCACTCTCAAAAGCATTTTGCTCACTAGTGAGGGAATGTGGTATTTTGCCCACGCAAAACAGGCCTCGAAAATCGAATTTCGCTCACCGCGTTAGGAAATAGTATATTACGCAACTAGTGAGCAAAATAGGTCATTCCAACACGAGTCGGATTTGCCGCTCGAGCGAAGCGAGGGTGGCAAAAAGACGAGTGGGGATGGCCTATTTTCCTTACTAGTTGCGTATAATATTTTTCCTGACAAGGTGGGAGAAATTTGACATTAAGAAGAGTGAAAATTCTTTTGATTGTAGCATGTACGAAAAAACATAGCGCCATTTCTGCGAGCCTAATATAAGAAGTTTTGACTGCGTTATATGTCTTGTTTTTCTGTCATCTCTCCCGCTCTCCCTCTCTCCCTCTATATCCTAATATTAAATTATAAAGAAAAATTAAATAAATGTATTAAAATTTAATCATTTTCTTTTTGAGTGGGCAAAATAGTTCATTCCCCCACTCTCAAAAGCATTTTGCTCACTAGTGAGGGAATGTGGTATTTTGCCCACGCAAAACAGGCCTCGAAAATCGAATTTCGCTCACCGCGTTAGGAAAAAATATATACAGGGTGTTCTGAAATTTATTCCGTTAATTTTGCTCACATATAAAACTCAAAATTCTATAGAACTTTTCTATTAGACAAATTTTGATTTGGAGCTTATTTATTAAGTTACTGTTAGTTAAACATTATTATTTCGAGCCAATCAGAGCGCGGCAGCCGGCGATGGGCGGTGCAGTGGGACCGAAAGCGATGCGTGGAGGGAGCGTCCGGAGAGAGGAAGACGAGATCGAAAACGTAACAAACTTGCATATTGGTCGATTCATTCGTTATTGAACACGTTAATATGCAACAAATGTAAGAAATCGGGAGATTGAACAATGTCCGATAAGGAAATGTCAAGCCTTAAAATAATTTAATTATTTAATTGCCTTAGGTATTTTAAATAATTTATTATTTACTAAATTAATACCAAGGATATCTCAGGAACCACTTCATCGAATAAGCTGAAATTTTAACAGTAATAGCAAAACATGATTTTTGTTTTACTTAAATGAAACAAAATTGTAATAAAAGTCGAAATGTTTATTAAAAAATTAATTATTTAGCTATTTATAACACTATTTTTTAATTTTTCTAAATCATTTGACAAGTATAATTTTGTATACAGTATTAACGCAGTCGGTTAAGTTTATTATAGAAAAATATCAGAATACGGAGTCTTATACTTAAATAAAATAGTTATTTTACACATAAATCTGCCATAAGATTTAAATATAAGTTAATATAATAATATAATTTGTTTAAAAAATTAAGAAATGTTGTTAATTGTTATGAAAAAATTATTATGAATAATTTATTTTATTTATTTATTTATTTATTTAACAAGATATACGGGTATTACCCCTTTATACAAAAATTCATACAAAAATAGTAGGTAGGCGTTATCAGCAGTAACAAAAAAATAAACATCTTATCAAAAATCATATTTTCAACAAAAATAAAATATTTCATTACGGATATTATTCTTAAATGCGCTAATAGACCAATCAAACCAATCAATATTTAAACCTAAATCATTGGCAAGAGAACAGACTCGGTGAATATAAGATCTCGAACCCAGTTTAGTCGGACAAACATTAACCGCAAAATCGCAATTCTTTACCCGCAGCAATCTTCCAGGGACTCTCAATTCAATTAGAGATAAAATGGATGAAGAATCAACCAGCCCCCTTAAAAGTTTAAATAAAAATAATAAGTCTTGATAATCCCTAAAAGATCGCAACGATACAACCTTAAAGCGCTCCGCAATCAACGAATAATCGTGAGAAAATCTCGACATGGGTAATCCAGCTTTAAAAGAGAGAGCGCGTATGAATCTATGTTGGACAGACTCAATTCTATTAGAGTATGCGTCGAAAGTTGGTGTCCAAACCAAGGAAGCATAACACAAAATAGGTCTCACCAGAGAATCATACAAATGCAAAAATGTATTTGGATTTTTAAAACTTTTAGAAAATCTAAGGATAAACGATAAAACTCTTGATGCTTTATTACAAATGAAGTTAATATGATTATTAAATGTGTAACGACTATCAAAAAATACTCCTAAATCTTTAATTTCATCAAGTCTTTCCAACACATAACCAGATAAAGAGTACTTATAAATTATGGCAGGCTTTTTACAGAAAGAAATACAATTGCATTTAGTATGATTAAAAGAGAGACCACTTGTGCTACACCATATATTAACCATATCTAAATCCTGTTGAAGAGCTATCGCATCGTCAAGTGTTTTAATAACTTTGAAGATTTTTAAGTCATCCGCAAATAACAAAAAACTAGAAGATTTAATTACATCTTTCATATCATTTATAAATATATTGAAAAATAATGGTCCACAATGTGAACCTTGCGGAACACCTGACGTTGCAACAAACTCATCAGACACGAACCCTTTAACGCTCACACTAAGCTTCCTATCATAAAGATAGGACTCAATCCAACACAATAGACTTCCACCAATTCCGTACATAGACAACTTATCAACTAATAATCTATGATTGACGGAGTCAAAAGCAGCATTCAAATCCGTATAGACTGAATCAACTTGTAGATCAGACTGTAGCGCGTTCACGATAACTTCATTATAATTAATTAAATTAGTAACAGTCGATCTACGTGGCATAAAACCATGTTGTTCATCAATAATAAATTTTCTTAAAAATAGTGAGATCTTGTCTTCTACTAAGTTATCAAAAATTTTTGCCAGAATACTAAGTTTCGCTATCGGTCGATAATTCTTCACATTACTGTTATCACCCTTCTTAAAAACAGGTGTTATTATTGATTTTTTCCAAAATGTTGGAAAAGTCCCTGTATCTAAGGATTTGTTATAAATTAAAAATAATGGATACAACAACTTTTCCGCACAATTTTTAATAAACATAACGGGTAATTTATCCGGCCCTTTACATAACGTATCTCTAAGGCCCCGCAATTTCAACAAAATATCATTTTCTGCTATCTCTAAACTATTCAAAAATAGCGATGACCCATAATTAATAGAGCCAAGGTCCAACGTATGCTTATTATAAACAGATTCGAAATGATGAGCAAATAAATCCACTACATCCTGTCCATCATTCACCTTCATATCATTCAAAAATACAGAATCTGGTATAACACAGTTCCCATTATTATTATTAGCAAATTTCCAAAACCTTTTCGGATCACATAAAATATTTTCTTCTTGAGAGGCAACATATTTTTTATATTCTCTATTTATCAACAATTTACAAAATGACCTCTGTGCACGAAATTTATGATAAGCAACATCAGACCTCGTTAATTTGTAATCTTTATGTAAAACCTTTTTTACCCTTATCGATTTTCTTATTTCAGCAGTAAACCATTTTGGAAACTTCGAGGTGAAGCACTGAGTAAATGGAACATTACAACTTATAATTTCATAAAGAATTTCATAAAATTTATCTAACCAACTATCAACATCATTACACTTTGAAAATAAATCGATCCAATTTATTAAACTTAACTCAGTGCAACACTTAACAAAATCTGCTTTTTTAAAATCAAATATTATTTCGGGTCTACTTCCACTCCAAAAAGGATCACAGAATACTGTACACTCATACGCCAAATGATACATATCAATACAAACTAAGGGGTCCACACATTCCTTACATTCAAAATGCATACAGTCTGTAAAAATCAAGTCCAAATTATTTCCAGCTGCACTCGGTAAAAAAAACACTTTTTTCAATAACACTCTATTTAGACCTTCCGATAGTAGTATAACAGCTTCTCTGATCACACGGTTAGGATGGAAACCCGTTGCAGAAATACAATCTTCGTTATATGACCAAGAAAATCCAGGCAGATTGAAATCTCCAAAAACAGTTATATTAGCCACTGGATACTTAATATATAGATCCTCAAGAGCCGAAACAAAATTCCTCAAACCCAGTAAGAAATCATCATTATTGATGGAGGAGACTGGAGGCAAATAAACCAGTCCAATAATCATCAATTTTTTGCTTTCGTACTCCAACATGACAAATATAAATTCACATTGTGAATTACTACATGGACCAATTGTACACTTCAGGTCATCCTTAACGAGAAGCATCAAACCTCCACCACGTGACTTACCAGTAGTTTTTAAGTTTCTATCAATCCTAAACTTCTTGTATCCCTTTACATTCACTTCATTTTCGGTCACCGAGTCATCAAACCATGTTTCACTAATGCCTATAATATCATAGAATACTGAAGAAGAGTAAATAGAATTTAAGAAGTCCAACAATTTATTCTTCAAACTCCTTACGTTTTGATAATAAATGGTTAATTCTGACTTTGTGACTCCACTACCACTAGGCTTAAGTTTTTTGAAGCTGAATTAACTCTTACAGCAATTTTTGGTACACCATTTGTATATCTAATAACTAAATTTTGTTCTCCGTTCTTCTTCCTTTCCTCAAGTTCCTTCAGGACATTATTAAAAAACGCTCGTTGTTTAGTAGTCTTATCCATTACACATCTCACATTGGCTTTAAATAAGTTGAATCGATTAGCAAATATTAAATTCGCATCATTGACTGTATCAAAAATTATTTTGATAGGACGAATTTTCCCTTGGACAACTTTACCAAGTCTAAAGATTTTAACTAACTCCAACCTTATATTTGTCTCTTTTAACAAATCCTGAATATAAGCCACATCTTTTTCGTTTCCTTCATCAGGAACATTAAATAAAATCAAGTTTTTTTGTCTAAGTTGACGCTCAGACAATTCAAACAAAACATCTTCAGACATTTCAGAGGTTATGTCATTTACTCTTGATTCAAGAGAATCAATCCGCAACAGAGAATTGTCAATATTTACTTCATTCCTATCAATTTTCACTACAGCATCATCAATCTTTTTGGAAATATCACTAACTATCCTGTCAAAATGTTCTTCCAATCTCTTCGTGTTCGCATCAGCTTGATCTTTTAATTTTTCGCACAACTTGTCCATACTTTTCTGCAATGATAATTTAGTCACCTCATTCTTTTGTGAAGAACGAGAACCTCTATCATTATCATCTTGTGTAACAGACTCAAGACCACAACATTTAGCAAAAATACCTGATTCCGATTTTTGAACACGATGAGAACAACTACTGTGATAATATCTAAAACAACCTTTACATTGTACAGCTTCGTCAAGATTGATATAACCTTTTTGAGGACACATCACACATCTTTCTTGTGACATCCTAACTTTAAACAATAAAATACAAATAATCTTTGTCACTACGATAATTTTTCTCTGAGTCTTTGCTACGAGATATTCAAATAAAACTTAAAGTTCCAACAACGAGGTTAGAAAAGCACGTTTTTATCACTGATTTGGCATCCAAAATTATTCGAATAATCCTTAAGTTAAATTCAGATATTCAATAATCAATAAATTCCAATTTTTTTGTAGTATCAGATAAACAACATATTTTTAGAAATATTCAAATGTAAATATAACAAAAGAATGTTAATTTGCAATATGAAAAATACTAAGTGCTGCTCAATACGCCACCTACCGGTCAATATTTTAATTTTAAGCCAGTCAGCTACTTCCAGTAATAAAATAATTATAAAATGGTTTAAACTTTTTAGATACATGTTGAAAATAAAATTTAGGGAATGCAAATAAAATGATAATTCTAAATATTAATATTAATTTACATCCCAGTTATGCAAGTTGAAACAACAGTTTCATTTCCTTTATTCCACTATTCACCATATTTGATGTTATGTA
The DNA here is from genome assembly GCA_026168455.1 of Theocolax elegans. Classification (NCBI taxonomy): domain Eukaryota; kingdom Metazoa; phylum Arthropoda; class Insecta; order Hymenoptera; family Cerocephalidae; genus Theocolax; species Theocolax elegans. The sequence continues at coordinate 207,601 of JANSJX010000025.1, read as the reverse complement.
CCTCAAAATAGGTTAACATTTTGTATTACATATCAAATAAGAAAAAGGTTTGAAATGCTGAATAGAATTTTTTACTACTTTTACAAATACCTAATTTACAGTAATAAGATTGGCTATCGATGGCTCATTTTATTAGTTTTGATTCTGGCCTGTACGACAGCAGCAATATGCCTCTGATTGAAACAAGTTATTCTTTGAAACAGTAGACTTTCAACAAAATTTAATTTAATATGGGATCTTGATTTAAACCAAAGATATAATAAATCAAAGATATTGTAAAAACAGATTGTCTAATGATATTGTAACTTTCAAATATTTTTAATCTACTAGAATTAAACAGACTGCGTGAATATTGTATAAAAAATTATACTTGTCAAATTATTCAGAAAAATTAGAAAATTGTGTAATAAATAGCTAAGTAATTAATTTTTTAATGAACATTTCGACTATTATTACAATTGTGTTTCATTTAAGTGCATTAAAATCATGTTTTGCTATTACTGTTAAAATTTTAGCTTATTCGCTGAAGTGGTTCCTGAGATTTCCTTGGTATTAATTTAGTAAATAATAAATTATTTAAAATACGTAAAGCAATTAAATAATTAAATAATTTAATTATTTTAAGGCTTGACATTTCCTTATCGGCCATTTTTCAATCTCTCGATTATCTCACATTTGTCGCACATTAACGTGTTCAATAACAAATGAATTGACCAACAAACTTTGTCGAAATTATGAGCATTAGTTTCTTACTGTTTCGATACTATGAATTTTCGCGCAAATAAATTTTGCCATTTTATTTTTCGAATCTCTGAGTAAAAGTATATCGAACAGTCGATAAAATTACCCACCTTATTCAAATTTCTTTTTTCTGTCTTTGTACCGACATCGCGTGAATCTATCAGCTAATCAGAGCGCGCGAGACTTCGGTCAGCCTCAAAAGTTGCTCTCCCCGGGCGCATATGCGGCCGCGAGATACGTACTTTCGGTGAGAGGATGAAAAAAAATATTTGAAGCATTGTACAATACTACCCAACAATAGTTGTCTATAATTAATTTTATTTAGTTATTCGCAATACTAGTGTATTATTGCTTATAAACGCGAACACTGATGATGCTAATTGTGAATTTATTTTATTGAAACATAGATTTTATTTAAATTTGGTGTTTTCCATTTAATATAGATAAAACAAAATATGAAAAAAGCTAGGTTTTTATTATTCAATGGACATTTATTTGTTAGAAATAAACAATCGAATCCATTTATAACACAAATTAACAAGGATATATCATGATATATACACTGAGAGAAGAATTTATTTATAGTTAACAATATAATTCAAATATAATTTTTTTGAAAAGTAAATCAAAATTTATTTTGTTCAACAGCCGATTTGTTAACTGTTAACAAACGCATGTTAACCACAACGTAACCTATATTCATTGTTACAATGTTCTTATTTGCCCGTATTCAAAATTAGATTTATTAACAGTTAACAAATCCTTTTCTCAGTGTACAGACACGTTATATTTTTAATTGAAATGAGTACTAATTCGTGTGAGTAGTGAAAAAAGTTCTAATTAATGATTAATTAATGCAAAAAATTAATTAAACTACAGAAGAAGAAAAATTCTATAGTGCATGTTTTCGTACATTTTACACTAAAAAATAATACTATGTTTATGACCGACCCATTCGTTTGCACAAACTAATCAAACGCAATATTTTGAATGCAGATAAGTTTTTTCTAGAAGTAAAATTGAATGACAATGAAAACCCTTCAATGTCTTACCCTTACATCTATAAAAAATATATCAAAAGAAATATTGCAACAGATATAACAGAAACAGAAATACTATAGAGAATAATTTATATCTCCACTATCCATTGAGTAACTTAAATATGAAAAATGTCAGAAGATTCTACAAGAAAATTAATTTTGAAAAAAAAGTCCAATGCTTCTTCAACATGTATACATCTACAAAGTCACATAGAACTATTTCAGATTCACTCATTTGAAATCAATTTGCAAATCAAAGTCGAGATAGTTGTATTGTGGAGATAATGACCATCTACCCAACAATTGTCCTAAAAAAGAAAAAACGCATATTTGCATTAAGTGTAAGAGTAAAATTTCTTCGGGTTGGGACTTCAATGGCCGACCAAAACTCAATAATCTCGAGGGTAAGGAATTCCCCAAACGGGACGAAGACGTTGACCCTGAGACACAAGTAGACAAGTAGATCTACACTCAAAGTGCAGCTTAAATCATGGCTCTTTTAAGAAAAAATGGAGTTTTGAAGCGTCGGATCTGGACATTAAAAAGCGGAGCACCTACAGCGATGGCTGTTGGACAATTATCTGGCCGACGAATTAATCGAAGATGCCGACAGAGGTAGCTCAGCAACCAATCCCGTCAGGAGAATATAATAGTGAATCTGACTGGATAACGCTGACTGCGTTTGACGGGACCCTATGTAACTTTCTGTGTCAGTTCTCGATGATCCTGGCCGAGTAAATCTCCAAATTGAACGCGCTGACAGAGCAGATAGATAACCTGATAGCGCAAGTCATGAGGCAGATTGACGCGATAGTTTAGTATCAAAACACTTACATTTGATACTGACCAGATGAAACGCCGGTACACCAATAGGAATCACCACTGCAGCCACAGATATCAGGACCAGTTATTAATGCCACCCTAGGGCTTGGGAGAGGCGACACCTAGATACCAATTGGGCCTCCAGGTGAAGTGAGTTTACCGATAAGGCCCCCAAGCTTCGTCCGTCCAGGAACAACTAACTTGGGCTTCGTGCACGTTTAACACTACACGCGATAGTGGTGAGATCGTGCGCGAAAGCGGAATATATTTCTCCGAGAACAGAAGCGAAAGCATCAACAGCTTTCTTGAGGTCTAATGGGTCGCAGAGTAAAATTGTTTTAATTCTAACAGTTTCCTGAGATGAAGTATTTTCGAAAGCTGTTATAAAAATTATAAATGTTTAATTTTAAAGTAACAAGCAATTAAGAAATATAAAAATTTTAGTTTTGTATTATCATTACACCTCCATTCCGTCGACATGCGTTTTATAGTTAATTCATTAATATTTATGGTTAAATATACGGATTAACTTACAAAATACGTTATAATTGTAATACTGATTTAATAATAATAAAACATAAATTGCACACAGATAATTTATTGAATAATGTAATACACATTCACTTCGGCGACATGTATTTTTATCAGTAAATTAATTCTAATATCGATAAATGCTAATTATTCTTATTTATCATGGTGCATTACTACATAAAGTATTAAATGGAAATACTAAATAAAGAATTGAAGATTTTCCCAAAATGTATACCAAACACAAATAAAAAGTTGAAGTAAGAAAATGCTAATAAAAGTGAAAAAATTTTGGTCAGGAGAAATCAACATTAAAAAAAATTTGTTAAGTCAACACTTTTAATTAAATGTACGTTTTAAATGTATAGTAAGTAAATAAATTTGTGACGAGCATTAATTGCACGCGCTAATCGTTATTCAATTATAATTATAAGTAATCATTAGGTGTAAGATTCATAGCAACAATCGCGATATAAATAGCAAAAGGTAAGTAACCGATACCTACACTACTGCGCCTACTAGTCAGTTCGTTGATCACTTTCGGAATGGGAGAACCGCAAACTGCGCATGCGCGTTCATGCAGATCGGGTATATAAGGAGCGCCTAGAACCGCTGTAGTCAGTCTGGATCAGGACGACGGATAAGGCTGGACATGAGCACACGGCCAGACCAACTTCTAAACTTGGTGCAGATACCCGCGCATGCGATCATAAGCACATGTTCGTAAGTACAACCCCGTAACCGCTACCCGACCGTATCCTCGTGAACACACGTGGATTATCCTGGCCATATCCTCGTGAGCACATGTGGAATATCCCAACCGTATCCACGTGAACACACGTAGATTATCTTGGCCATATCCTTGTGAGCACACTTGGAATAACCCAACCGTATCCTCGTGAGGTCACGAAGATTATCCTGGCCATATCCTTGTGAGAACACGTGCAATAACCCAACCGCATCCTCGTGAGGTCACGAGGATTATCCTGGCCATATCCTTGTGAACACACGTGGATTAACCCAACCGTATCCTGGTGAGGCCACGTCGATTATCCCGACCGTATCCTCGTAAACAGACGTCGATTATCACGACGTATTCTCATGAGCATACGTGGCTTAACCCAACCGTATCCGCGAGAGGTCACGTGAATTATCCTGCCCGTATACTTGTGAGCACACATGGATTATCACGACCGTATTGTCGTGAGCTTACGTGGATTATCCTGGCCATATCCTCGTGAGGTCACGTGGGTTGACACGACCGCATTCTCGTGAGCACACGTGCATTATCATAACCGTGTTCTCGTGAGCACTCGTGGATTGTCCTGATCGTATTCTCATGAGCACACGTGGCTTAATCCACCCGTATCCTCGAGAGGTCACGTGAATTACCCCGACCGTATCCTTGTGAACACACGTGGATTAACCCAACCGTATCCTGGTGAGGCCACGTCGATTATCCCGACCGTATCCTCGTAAACAGACGTCGATTATCACGACGTATTCTCATGAGCATACGTGGCTTAACCCAACCGTATCCGCGAGAGGTCACGTGAATTATCCTGCCCGTATACTTGTGAGCACACATGGATTATCACGACCGTATTGTCGTGAGCTTACGTGGATTATCCTGGCCATATCCTCGTGAGGTCACGTGGGTTGACACGACCGCATTCTCGTGAGCACACGTGCATTATCATAACCGTGTTCTCGTGAGCACTCGTGGATTGTCCTGATCGTATTCTCATGAGCACACGTGGCTTAATCCACCCGTATCCTCGAGAGGTCACGTGAATTACCCCGACCGTATCCTTGTGGACACACGTGGATCATCACGCCCGTATTCTCATGAGCACACGTGGATTATCCTGATCGTATCCTTGTATGCATACGTGGATTATCCTGACCGTATTCTTATGAGCACACCTTGATTTGGCCGACTATATCCTCGTGAGTACGCGTGGAATATCTTAACTGTATCCGACCGTATCCTTGTGACACACGTTGATCATCACGCCCGTATTCTCATGAGCACACGTGGATTATCCTGATCGTATCCTTGTATGCATACGTGGATTATCCTGACCGTATTCTTATGAGCACACCTTGATTTGGCCGACTATATCCTCGTGAGTACGCGTGGAATATCTTAACTTAACTGTATCCTCGTGAGCACACGTGGAATATCCCAACTGTATCCTCGAGAGGTCACGTGAATTACCCGGACCGTATCCTTGTGGGCACACGTGGATTATCCTGGCCATATCCTCTTGAGGACACGCGGATTATCCCGACAGTATCCTAGTGAGCACACGTGGAATAACCCAACCGTATCCTCGTGAGGTCACGAGGATTATCCTGGCCATATCCTCTTGAGGACACGTGGATTATCCCGACAGTATCCTAGTAAGCACACGTGGATTAACCCAACCGTATCCTCGTGAGGTCACGAGGATTATCCTGGCCATATCCTCTTGAGGACACGTGGATTATCCCGACAGTATCCTAGTGAGCACACGTGGATTAACCCAACCGTATCCTCGTGAGGTCACGAGGATTATCCTGGCCATATCCTCTTGAGGACACGTGGATTATCCCGACCGTAAGCTCGTAAGCACACGTGGATTATCACGACCGTATTCTCGTGAGCACACGTGGCTTATCCTGGCCAGATCCTCTTGAGGACACGTGGATTATCATGACCGTGTCCTCGTGAGCACACGTGGATTAACCCAACCGTATCCTCGTGAGGTCACGAGGATTATCCTGGCCATATCCTCTTGAGGACACGTGGATTATCCCGACCGTAAGCTCGTAAGCACACGTGGATTATCACGACCGTATTCTCGTGAGCACACGTGGCTTATCCTGGCCAGATCCTCTTGAGGACACGTGGATTATCATGACCGTGTTCTCGTGAGCACACGTGGATTAACCCAACCGTATCCTCGTGAGGTCACGTGGATTATCCCGACCGTATCCTTGTGAACACACGTGGATATTCACGACCGTATTCTCGAGAGCAATCGTGGATTGTCCTGATCGTATTCTCATGAGCACACGTGGCTTAACCCACCCGTATCCTCTAGAGGTCACGTGAATTACCCGGACCGTATCCTTGTGGGCACACGTGGATTATCACGCCCATATTCTCATGAGCACAAGTGGATTATCCTGATCGTATCCTTGTGAGCACACATGGAATATCCCAACCGCATCCTCGTGAACACTCGTGGATTAACCCAACCGTATCCTCGTGACGTCACGTGGATTATCCTGGCCATATCCTCGTGAGCACACGTGGATTATCCCGACAGTATCCTAGTGAACACACGTGGATATTCACGACCGTATTCTCGTGAGCACTCGTGGATTGTCCTGATCGTATTCTCATGAGCACACGTGGCTTAACCCACCCGTATCCTCGAGAGGTCACGTGAATTACCCGGACCGTATCCTTCTGGGCACACGTGGATTATCCTGGCCATATCCTCTTGAGGACACGTGGATTATCCCGACAGTATCCTAGTGAGCACACGTGGAATAACCCAACCGTATCCTCGTGAGGTCACGAGGATTATCCTGGCCATATCCTCTTGAGAACACGTGGATTATCACGACCATATTCTCGTGAGCACACGTGGATTAACCCAACCGTATCCTCGTGAAGTCACGTGGATTATCCCGACCGTATCCTCGTGAACAGATATGGATTATCACGACCGTATTCTCGTGTTCACACGTGGATTGACCTGATTGTATTCTCATGAGCTCGCAAGGTTTAACCCAACCGTATCCGCGAGAGGTCACGTGAATTATCCCGACCGTATCCTTGTGGGCACACGTGGATTATCACACCCGTATTCTCGTGAGCACACGTGGCTTATCCTGGCCAGATCCTCCTGAGGACACGTGGATTATCATGACCGTGTTCTCGTGAGCACACGTGGATTAACCCAACCGTATCCTCGTGAGGTCACGTGGATTATCCCGACCGTATCCTTGTGAACACACGTGGATATTCACGACCGTATTCTCGTGAGCACTCGTGGATTGTCCTGATCGTATTCTCATGAGCACACGTGGCTTAACCCACCCGTATCCTCGAGAGGTCACGTGAATTACCCGGACCGTATCCTTGTGGGCACACGTGGATTATCACGCCCATATTCTCATGAGCACAAGTGGATTATCCTGATCGTATCCTTGTGAGCACACATGGAATATCCCAACCGCATCCTCGTGAACACTCGTGGATTAACCCAACCGTATCCTCGTGACGTCACGTGGATTATCCTGGCCATATCCTCGTGAGCACACGTGGATTATCCCGACAGTATCCTAGTGAACACACGTGGATATTCACGACCGTATTCTCGTGAGCACTCGTGGATTGTCCTGATCGTATTCTCATGAGCACACGTGGCTTAACCCACCCGTATCCTCGAGAGGTCACGTGAATTACCCGGACCGTATCCTTCTGGGCACACGTGGATTATCCTGGCCATATCCTCTTGAGGACACGTGGATTATCCCGACAGTATCCTAGTGAGCACACGTGGAATAACCCAACCGTATCCTCGTGAGGTCACGAGGATTATCCTGGCCATATCCTCTTGAGAACACGTGGATTATCACGACCATATTCTCGTGAGCACACGTGGATTAACCCAACCGTATCCTCGTGAAGTCACGTGGATTATCCCGACCGTATCCTCGTGAACAGATATGGATTATCACGACCGTATTCTCGTGAGCACTCGTGGATTGTCCTGATCGTATTCTCATGAGCTCGCAAGGTTTAACCCAACCGTATCCGCGAGAGGTCACGTGAAGTATCCCGATCGTATCCTTGTGGGCACACGTGGATTATCACACCCGTATTCTCGTGAGCACACGTGGCTTATCCTGGCCAGATCCTCTTGAGGACACGTGGATTATCATGACCGTGTTCTCGTGAGCACACGTGGATTAACCCAACCTTATCCTCGTGAGGTCACGTGGTTTATCCCGACCGTATCCTTGTGAACACACGTGGATTATCACGACCGTATTCTCGTGAGCACACGTGGCTTATCCTGGCCAGATCCCCTTGAGGACACGTGGATTATTATGACCGTGTTTTCGTGAGCACACGTGGATTAACCCAACCGTATCCTCGTGAGGTCACGTGGATTATCCCGACCGTATCCTTGTGAACACACGTGGATTATCACGACCGTATTCTCGTGAGCACTCGTGGATTGTCCTGATCGTATTCTCATGAGCACACGTGGCTTATCCCAACCGTATCCTCGAGAGGTCACGTGAAGTATCCCGATCGTATCCTTGTGGGCACACGTGGATTATCACACCCGTATTCTCATGAGCACACGTGGATTATCCTGATCGTATCCTTGTGAGAACACGTGGATTATCACGACCGTATTCTCGTGAGCACACGTGGCTTATCCTGGCCAGATCCCCTTGAGGACACGTGGATTATTATGACCGTGTTTTCGTGAGCACACGTGGATTAACCCAACCGTATCCTCGTGAGGTCACGTGGATTATCCCGACCGTATCCTTGTGAACACACGTGGATTATCACGACCGTATTCTCGTGAGCACTCGTGGATTGTCCTGATCGTATTCTCATGAGCACACGTGGCTTATCCCAACCGTATCCTCGAGAGGTCACGTGAAGTATCCCGATCGTATCCTTGTGGGCACACGTGGATTATCACACCCGTATTCTCATGTGCACACGTATATTATCCCGATCGCATCCTTGTGAGCACATGAGGATTATCCTGATCGTATCCTTGTGAGAACACGAGGATTATCCCGACCGTATCCATTTGAGGTCACGTGGATAATACCGACTGTATCCTTTTGGGCACACGAGGATTATTACGACCGTATCCTTGTGAGCACACGTGGATTATCCCGACCGTATCCTTGTGAGCACACGAGGATTATCCCGACCGTATCCTTGTGAGCACACGTGGATTATCCTGGCCATATCCTCTTGAGGACACGTGGATTATCACGACCGTATTCTCGTGAGCACACGTGGATTAACCCACCCGTATCCTCGTGAGCACACGTGGATTAACCCACCCGTATCCTCGTGAGATCACAAGGATTATCCTGGCCATATCCTTGTGAGTATACGTGGAATAACCCATCCGTATTCTCGTGAGCACACGTGGATTATCCTGGCCATATCCTCGTGAGGTCACGTGGATTATCCCGATCATATCCTTGTGGGCATACGTGGATTATTACGACCGAATCCTTGTGAGTATACGTGGGTTGTCACGACCGTATTCTCGTGAGCACACGTGGCTTATCCTGGCCATATCCTCTTGAGGACACGTGTATTATCATAACCGTTTCTCGTGAGCACACGACGATTAACCCAAACGTATCCTCGTGAAGTCACGTGGATTATCCCGACCGTATCCTCGTGAACACACGTGGATTATCGCAATCGTATTCTCGAGAGCACACGTGGATTATGACGATCGTATTCTCATGAGCACACGTGGCTTAACCCACCCGTATCCTCGAGAGGTCACGTGAATTACCCCGACCGTATCCTTGTGGGCACACGTGGATTATCACGCCCGTATCCTCGTGTACACACGTGGATTATCACGATCGTATTCTCGTGAGCACTCGTTGATTGTCCTGATCGTATTCTCATGAGTACACGTGGCTTAACCCGCCCGTATCCTCGAGAGGTCACGTGATTTACCCCGACCGTATCCTTGTGGGCACACGTGGATTATCACGCCCGTATTCTCATGAGCACACGTGGATTATCCTGATCGTATCCTTGTGAGCACACGTGGAATATCCTAACCGTATACTCGTGAACACACGTGGATTAACCCAACCGTAACGTCGTGACGTCACGTGGATTATCCTGGCCATATCCTCGTGAGCACACGTGGATTAACCCAACCGTATCCTCGTGAGGTCACGTGGTTTATCCCGACCGTATCCTCGTGAACACACGTGGATTATCACGACCGTATTCTCGTGAGCACACGTGGATTGTCCTGATCGTATTCTCATGAGCACACGTGGCTTAACCCAACCGTATCCGCGAGAGGTCACGTGAATTATCCCGACCGTATCCTTGTGGGCACACGTGGATTATCACACCCGTATTCTCGTCGAGCACACGTGGCTTATCCTGGCCAGATCCTTTTGAGACAAGTGGATTATCTGACCGGTTCTCGTGAGCACACGTGGATTAACCCAACCTTATCCTCGTGAGGTCACGTGGATTATCCCGACCGTATCATTGTGAACCACGTGGAGTATCACGACCGTATTCTCGTGAGCACACGTGGCTTATCCGGCCATATCCTCTTGAGGACACGTGGATTATCCCGACCGTAAGCTCGTAAGCACATGTGGATTGTCACGACCGTATCTCGTGAGCTACACGTGCTTATCCTGGCCAGATCCTCTGAGGTCACGTGGATTATCATGACCGTGTTTCCGTGAGCACACGTGGATTAACCCAAACCGTATCCTCGTGAGGTCACGTGGATTATCCCGACCGTATCCTTGTGAACACACGTGGATTATCTCGACCGTATTCTCGTGAGCACTCGTGGATTGTCCTGATCGTATTCTCATGAGCACACGTGCTTACCCAACCGTATCCTCGAGAGGTCACGTGAAGTATCCCGATCGTATCCTTGTGGGCACACGTGGATTATCACACCCGTATTCTCATGAGCACACGTATATTATCCTGATCGCATCCTTGTGAGCACATGAGGATTATCCTGATCGTATCCTTGTGAGAACACGAGGATTATCCCGACCGTATCCATTTGAGGTCACGTGGATAATACCGACTGTATCCTTTTGGGCACACGAGGATTATTACGACCGTATCCTTGTGAGCATACGTGGATTATCCTGACCGTATTCTTGTGAGCAGACGTTGATTTTGCCGACTATATCCTCGTGGGCACACGTGGAGTATCCCGACCGTATCCTCGTGAGCATACGTGGACTATCCCAACAGTATTTCCGTGGGAGTACACACGGTAACCGTTAGTTGCGTCCGATTAGGAAACTAATTGTGAGATAGACTTGTAAAGTTCATGAGCCGCGTAGTTCTAAGTATTGCTTGTTTATTTGCTTTCAGACTAAGTATCGCATCCCAGCCAGAACTGGGAACGGCATTTATACTATTTTTTTATTGTTTGTACGTAAGTTATGTTGACATTAAGTAAATAGTTAATCATTTATAATTAAACAAAGATATGTTTACCATAATTCAGTTTTCATTGGTTTTAAATAATGTTTTAAAGAACTTCACGGTAGACATCATTTTTTGTTTGTGAACTGTTTGGTAATTAAAGAAATTGATTTTCTGATGTACCTGTTCACGACACACCAACACACAATTGACCGGGTGAAAATCAGATCGCAAATCAATCCTAACGTATTTTAAATTAACTCTAATTTACACGGGTCGTTTATAATTACCCTCTAGAACAGTCGTACTGAATTCCAGAGAGGTATTTTTGATAGAAAAAAATAAGCAGTAATTTGAAACTTTCCATCCCCTATTTGGGGGTGTTACGCACTTCGATACAACTTGGGACTGCGGCAGGTCGATTATAATTACCCTCTAGAACATTCGTACGGAATTCCGGAGGGGTATTTTTGATAGAAACAAATAAGCAGTAATTTGAAAATTTCCATCCTCTATTTGGGGGAGCTCTGCACCTCGTTACGAGTTGGGACTGCTTATAGTCGATCAGAATTACCCTCTGAACCACTCGTACTGAATTCCAGAGGGGTATTTTTGATAGAAAAAAATAGGCAGTAATTTGAAAATTTCCATCCCCTATTTGGGGGTGTTCCACACCTCGATACGAGTTGGGACTGCGACGGTTAGATTAGAATTACCCTCTAGAATACTCGTACTGAATTCCAGCGGCGTATTTTTGATAGAAAAAAATAAGCACTAATTTGAAAATTCCTTCCCCTATTTGGGGGATGATTCGCACATCGTTATGAGTTGGGACTGCGGCAGGTCGATTAGAATTACCCTCTGAACCACTCGTACTGAATTCCAGAGAGGTATTTTTGATAGAAAAAAATAAGCAGTAATTTGAAAAATTTCCATCCCCTATTTGGGAGAGCTCCGCACATCGTTATGAGTTGGGACTGCGGCAGGGTCGATCAGAATTACCCTCTGAACCACTCGTACTGAATTCCAGAGGGGTATTTTTGATAGAAAAAAATAGGCAGTAATTTGAAAATTTCCATCCCCTATTTGGGGGTGTTCCACGCCTCGATACGAATTGGGACTGCGACGGGTCGATTAGAATTACCCTCTAGAACATTCGTACTTAATTCCAGCGGAGAATTTTTTATAGAAAAAAATAAGCAGTAATTTGAAAATTTCCATCCTCTATTTGGGGGTGTTCTGCACCTCGTTACGATTCGGGACTGCGGCGGGTCGATTAGAATTACCCTCTAGAATATTCGTACTGAATTCCAGCGGCGTATTTTTGATAGAAAAAAATAAGCACTAATTTGAAAATTTCCATCCCCTATTTGGGGGATGTTCCGCACCTCGTTACTTCTTGGGACTGCGATGGGTTGATTAGAATTACCCTCTAGAACATTCGTACTTATTTCCAGCGGAGAATTTTTTATAGAAAAAAATAAGCAGTAATTTGAAAATTTCCTTCCCGTATTTGGGAGAGCTCCGCACCTCGTTACGAGTTGGGACTGCGGCAGGTCGATTAGAATTACCCTCTAGAACATTCGTACTTATTTCCAGCGGAGAATTTTTTATAGAAAAAAATAAGCAGTAATTTGAAAATTTCCATCCCCTATTTGGGAGAGCTCCGCACATCGTTATAAGTTGGGACTGCGGCAGGTCGATCAGAATTACCCTCTGAACCACTCGTACTGAATTCCAGAGGGGTATTTTGATAGAAAAAAATAGGCAGTAATTTGAAAATTTCCATCCCCTATTTGAGGGTGTTCCACGCCTCGATACGAATTGGGACTGCGACGGGTCGATTAGAATTACCCTCTAGAACATTCGTACTTAATTCCAGCGGAGAATTTTTTATAGAAAAAAATAAGCAGTAATTTGAAAATTTCCATCCCCTATTTGGGGGTGTTCTGCACCTCGTTACGATTCGGGACTGCGGCGGGTCGATTAGAATTACCCTCTAGAATACTCGTACTGAACTCCAGCGGCGTATTTTTGATAGAAAAAAATAAGCACTAATTTGAAAATTTCCATCCCCTATTTGGGGGATGTTCCGCACCTCGTTACTTCTTGGGACTGCGATGGGTCGATTAGAATTACCCTCTAGAACATTCGTACTGAATTCCAGAGAGGTATTTTTGATAGAAAAAAATAAGCAGTAATTTGAAAATTTCCTTCCCGTATTTGGGAGAGCTCCGCACCTCGTTACGAGTTGGGACTGCTTATAGTCGATCAGAATTACCCTCTAGAACCACTCGTACTGAATTCCAGAGAGGTATTTTTGATAGAAAAAGATAGGCACTAATTTGAAAATTTTCATTCCCTATTTGGGGGTGTTCCGCACCTCGTTACGACCTGGGACTGCGGCAGGTCGATTAGAATTACCCTCTAGAACATTCGTACTTATTTCCAGCGGAAGAATTTTTATAGAAAAAAATAAGCAGTAATTTGAAAATTTCCATCCCCTATTTGGGAGAGCTCCGCACATCGTTATGAGTTGGGACTGCGGCAGGTCGATTAGAATTACCCTCTAGAACACTCGTACTGAATTCCAGAGAGGTATTTTTGATAGAAAAAAGATAGGCACTAATTTGAAAATTTCATCCCCTATTTGGGGGTGTTCCGCACATCGTTACGAGTTGGGACTGCGGCAGGTCGATCAGAATTACCCTCTGAACCACTCGTACTGAATTCCAGAGAGGGTATTTTTGATAGAAAAAGATAGGCACTAATTTGAAAATTTTCATCCCCTATTTGGGGGTGTTCCGCACCTCGTTACTGACCTGGGACTGCGGCAGGTCGATTAGAATTACCCTCTAGAACATTCGTACTTATTTCCAGCGGAGAATTTTTTATAGAAAAAAATAAGCAGTAATTTGAAAATTTCCATCCCCTATTTGGGAGAGCTCCGCACATCGTTATGAGTTGGGACTGCGGCAGGTCGATTAGAATTACCCTCTGAACCACTCGTACTGAATTCCAGAGAGGTATTTTTGATAGAAAAAAATAGGCACTAATTTGAAAATTTCCATCCCCTTTTGGGGGGGTGTTCCGCACCTCGTTACGATTCTGGACTGCGGCGGGTCGATTATAATTGCCCTCTAGAACAGTCGTAGTGAATTCCAGCGGGGTATTTTTGATAGAAAAAAAAGGCAGTAATTTGAAAATTTCCATCCCCTATTGGGGGGTGTTCCGCACCTTGTTAAGAGTTGGGACTGCGATTGGTCGATTATAATTACCCTCTAAAACACTCATACTGAATTCCAGAGGGGTATTTTTGATAGAAAAAGATAGGCACTAATTTGAAAATTTCCATCCTTTATTTGTGGGTGTTCCGCACCTCCTATATTGTCTTGAAATTCATTTTAGGGGTAACTCTCGTGTGGACCGAACTTCCCACTTAGTTTGGTCGGGATATGATTTTTTTAATTTTTTTTTTGTAAAGGGCTGCGTTTTAGCGTTACAAACTGTAGATTCATCTTAAAATATATTTTTAAAGCATTCAAAATGTTGCTTCTTTAAGACGTAAAATGAAAATTTCGAAAAATCAAGTATTTGCTTTTATTGGCTCATTTTATCCCCGGGAACCACCCTTAAGGGGATGTTATAAGATATAAAATGAAAAAGTCGAAAAAACAAAAACTATTACTATATTCGACTCGCTTTGTCTCTTGGAAAGCACACACTTAAATTTTTTTGGGCTAAATAAGAATCCAAAA
>JANSJX010000025.1:0-187500 GCA_026168455.1 Theocolax elegans | reverse complement strand
GGGATGATACGGTAGGTCCCAGCGGCCGCCCTGGCTGAGTCCCATCTCCGCTGCCACTCCTCTACGGTCTGCAATGACCATCGGTTATAGCAGCGATTCTCTTCTACGGCGTCGCCCACCCTCCACGGTGTCTTTCAGCTCTCTCGGCTGCCAGGAGGTCGAAGGGGCGGTCCCCGCGATCACCGAGAGCGCAATGTCAGAATACGGTTCGGTACGCCCGGGCCACCCTTAGCGCGGCTATCCTGCAGGCTCTCTGACACGGAGCACCAAAGCTCTTGTGCCTGTTCAGGGCATCAGCCCAGATAGGAGCTACCGTATAAAATTAACTGAGCTCACCACCGAGGCAAGGAGAGACCTTCGCGGTTGCTGGGGTCCCCCGATGTTGGGCATGATGCCCGCCAGCGCACGGGCCACCTTTGCCGCCTTTGAGCCTGCGTTCGCGAGATGGTGTTTGAACGACAGCCGCGCGTCTAGTGTGACCCCTAAATACTTCAACGTTTTCACCGACCGTATCGTTCTTTACCTACCGTGAAGGTGGCGGTCCTCTCCTTTTTTGTGCGAGAGATGAGCACCGCCTCCGTTTTTCCGCCGCCAGCCTAAGTCCGTGGTCTCTCAACCAAGTGGCGACCACTTCTATAGAGACGTCTCCGAGATATTCGATCTCTTCGACACTCTTTGCGACCACCACTAGCGCCACGTCGTCCGCGAAAGCCACCATCGAGACACCCTCCGGAAGTTGCTGCCTAAGCAGGCCGTCATAGACAACGTTCCAGAGTAGGGGCCCAATGACCGAACCCTGCGGCACGCCTCCCGTGATGTTGTGGGAGTGCACACCGTCGTCGGTGTCGTAGAGCAGAGTACGGTCAGTCAGGTAACTCGAGGTGACCTCCCTGAGATAGAGTGGCACTTGGAAGTGCTGCAGGGACAGCATGATGTCGTCCCATCTGGCAGAGTTGAAGGCATTCCGGATGTCCAAGGTGATGATGGCACACATCCGCCTTGCACTCCGACCAGCATTGATGGCGTTTGTGGCTATGCCAACTCTGCCTACAGCATCCATGGTCGATCGACCCTTTCGGAAGCCGAACTGGTTGTCGGAGAGGTCTCCGGCCCGACCGATGGCCTCTGCAAGCCTGGCGCAGATCACCCGCTCCAGGAGCTTCCCAACTATATCCAGTAGACAGAGCGGGCGGTAAGATGATGGCTCCTCCGGGGGTTTGTTTCCCTTCGGTAGGAGTACCAGCCTCTGCGTCTTCCACTGGGCCGGGAAGCAACCTCCTCTTATGCATGCGTTGAATGCGTCCAGGAACAAGCCCGGAGCACTCATCGCCGCTGTCTTGACGGCCAGGCCAGGTATTCCGTCAGGCCCTGGGGCTTTACGTACGGAAATACCCTTAGCGGCCATCCTCAGTTGGCTTCACTAATGTCTGGCGACTCGGCTGCACCAATGGTGGCCATCAGGCCCGTCTCTGCTGCCCTTTTCCGATGTTCTGGAAACAGGTGGCGGACGACTCCGTCCAGAAAAACTGGGTCAGTGGGTGCAACAGCTCCCCCGGGGTTGATCTTATTCATAACCGTTTTATACGGTCTGCCCCAGGGGTCGTGGTCCACCTCCTCACAGAGCTCCCGCCAACACTTTCTCTTGGCAGCCTTGATGGCCACCTTGAGATCCCTCCGTTTTTTTCGTATTCTGCGGAACGATCTTGGAACCGCGGTGTTCCCCTCGCTCTTTGGTGCAGCCTTCTGGCACGCAGGCACTCACGTCTCTTTTCTGCGATGTCCTCACTCCACCAGATTATCGGTGGGCGGCCGCGAGGGTTAAACTTCACGGCCATAGAGGCATCGCAAGCCGCTGTTAGGGCATTCGTGAGGCCTCGTGCTTTTTCTTCGGCGGTTCCCTCCACTTTTGCCCCCTCAAGGGAGCAGAGGAACGTCTCACGATCAAACGTGGCTGGTGCCCATCTCTCTCTTGCTCCTCTTCCTGCTCTCTTTGTCCTCCCGCTGGTCAGCTGGAGCTGGTACACGAGTGCTTGGTGGTCACTACCCGTGTAACGATCGCTAACTTTCCAGCCGAGTCCCCCTCTCCCCATCAATCTAGGATCGACGAAGGTGAGGTCGACTATGGACGACTTGCCGGCTTTTGTGAAAGTCGGCGTTGTCCCTGTGTTAGCGATCTCCAGCCCCAGTAGAGCGAACGCCTCGAGAAGTGCGCGACCACGCGCGTTGGTCTTGGCGCTACCCCAGTCCGTCGCCCAAGCATTAAAGTCCCCACCGATTGCGACCGGTAGCCGTGAGGACCGAGCACTGGTGACGACTGCATCCAGAGATCTCGCAAAGTCCTCGGTGCAATCGCTGGGCGGGAAGTAGCAGCTGTACATGCGTACCCCCGCCACCTCCACCCAGGTAAAGCTGGGAAGGGGGGCGACCATCTTTCTGGAGATGTGTATATTTCCACATACCCAGATGGCCGCCTTGCACGTGGCATCCCTTACCCAGTTCGGCTTCACTAATGTCTGGCGACTCGGCTGCACCAATGGTGGCCATCAGGCCCGTCTCTGCTGCCCTTTTCCGATGTTCTGGAAACAGGTGGCGGACGACTCCGTCCAGAAAAACTGGGTCGTGGGTGCAACAGCTCCCCCGGGGTTGATCTTATTCATAACCGTTTTATACGGTCTGCCCCAGGGGTCGTGGTCCACCTCCTCACAGAGCTCCCGCCAACACCTTCTCTTGGCAGCCTTGATGGCCACCTTGAGATCCCTCCGCTTTTGTTCGTATTCTGCGGAACGATCTTGGAACCGCGGTGTTCCCCTCGCTCTTTGGTGCAGCCTTCTGGCACGCAGGCACTCACGTCTCTTTTCTGCGATGTCCTCACTCCACCAGATTATCGGTGGGCGGCCGCGAGGGTTAAACTTCACGGCCATAGAGGCATCGCAAGCCGCTGTTAGGGCATTCGTGAGGCCTCGTGCTTTTTCTTCGGCTGTTCCCTCCACTTTTGCCCCCTCAAGGGAGCAGAGGAACGTCTCACGATCAAAACGTGGCTGGTGCCCATCTCTCTCTTGCTCCCTCTTCCTGCTCTCTTTGTCCTCCCGCTGGTCAGCTGGAGCTGGTACACGAGTGCTTGGTGGTCACTACCCGTGTAACGATCGCTAACTTTCCAGCCGAGTCCCCCTCTCTCCCCATCAATCTAGGATCGACGAAGGTGAGGTCGACTATGGACGACTTGCCGGCTTTTGTGAAAGTCGGCGTTGTCCCTTGTGTTAGCGATCTCCAGCCCAAGTAGAGCGAACGCCTCGAGAAGGTGCGCGACCACGCGCGTTGGTCTTGGCCGCTACCCCAGGTCCGTCGCCCAAGCATTAAAGTCCCCACCGATTGCGACCGGTAGCCGTGAGGACCGAGCACTGGTGACGACTGCATCCAGAGATCTCGCAAAGTCCTCGGTGCAATCGCTGGGCGGGAAGTAGCAGCTGTACATGCGTACCCCCGCCACCTCCACCCAGGTAAAGCTGGGAAGGGGGCGACCATCTTTCTGGAGATGTGTATATTTCCACATACCCAGATGGCCGCCTTGCACGTGGCATCCCTTACCCAGTTCGACTTCTCGAGATCCCGGAACTCCTCGCTGATGATCGCTACGTCCGCTCTCTCCTCTCTGACCAGCTGGGACAGCAAGTCCTGAGCCACAGCGCAGTGGTTGAGGTTTATTTGGAGCACCTTAATCATTTTTGATGTGTGCTCCTTCCTCATGCGAGGTCTTGGCTTTGGCCTCGCAATCCACTGCTTTGTGGCCCTCTTGGACGCACCGATAGCATTGCGCTGACCGGTCGACTGCGCTCTTGCACTCCCTCGCGATGTGTCCCGATTCGTGGCATCGGTAGCAGCGCGAGGATACCTCTCGCAGTCGAACTCTGCAATTTACCCATCCGATCCGGAGCTTCCCGTCTTGCAGCAGTTTTTTGGCTGCTACTGCCGGAAGCTGGATGGTCGCAGCTAGGGTGCCACTGTAGGACCCCCTGGTTTTAATATTATCCGGGGATACCACATTTGGCCCGATCTTTGCCGCAATCGCTGCGGCCACCTCCATTGTTGTCGTGGACTCGTCCATGTCCCTGATGGTGATGGACACTTTGTGAGTCAGCAGCTGGACCTCTGCTGACCCACTCAGGGTGGACGAGATCACTGTCCTCAGCTCCGCCGTTTCCGTTCCGGGTCGTCCCAGTTCGAGGAGGAGCTCTCCAGCCCTGGTGCGCCTGATACGCGTGACCCGTTTTCCTAGTGCCTTTAGCTCCGGTGCAGCCTTGACTGCGTGCGTGCGTGCGTGCGTGCGTGCGTATGTGTGTGCGTGCGTGCGTGCGTGTGTGTGTGTGTGTGTGTGTGTGTGTGTGTGTGTGTGGGTGCGTGCGTGCGTGCGTGCGTGCGTGCGTGCGTGCGTGTGTGTGTGCGTGTGCGTGTGCGTGTGTGTGTGTACGTATTATTTGTTTTTTCAAGAATAGATAATATATGTATATTTTCCGTGCGCAAAAAAAAGTTGTGAATATAACTTGAAAGAATGTGTATTAGTTTACTTATTCCTGATAAAACTCATAAAATAAAAACGGACCGAAAATTTAATGTAATGTTTTTAAAAATATGCACAATTTTTCAAAGATAAAATAAATATTAGTCAAGTATAACATACACTTTTCCAAATATCTATATGTGAAATATACAGTATATTAAAAATTAAATACATTAATTATTGCATTTTTAAGATAATTCTATTATAAACAGCAATGGCAAAAGAAAATTCAAATTTTAACAGTGGCAATATAAAAT
The DNA here is from genome assembly GCA_026168455.1 of Theocolax elegans. Classification (NCBI taxonomy): domain Eukaryota; kingdom Metazoa; phylum Arthropoda; class Insecta; order Hymenoptera; family Cerocephalidae; genus Theocolax; species Theocolax elegans. Next base: position 182,688 of record JANSJX010000025.1, on the reverse strand, counting down.
ACGAATTACATTTCAAAAGTTTTTCGAAAATTATTATTTTAGTAGTATTTAATTTAAATATTATTCAAATCAAATTTAAAAATTGTATGGATATATAAGTAAGTAGATTACGTATATTTATATAAAACCATATTTTAAATAAACAAGTATGTATTTATATTAGATACAAAAGGTTATTTAAGGAATGCATTTGTAACTAAAGGGAAAAATAAATTGGATATAATTATGGATTAAAACGCAAATTTTGAAAGAGGGTGCAAATTACGAATTACGGGAGAAATGGAAGAAACAGGTTTTTATTTATATACCGCTAACATATTATAAATAATTCTTTAAAACTAATACAAAAATTATTTTAATTAAGAAGAAAGTTTTATTACTTTAAAAGTACAAAATATTAATGACATATAGAACTCTTGGCGATGACTTCAATAAATTAATTTTAGGAGGTAAAGTTCTATTTAGATCCGTTTAAAATAATTTTTACTAAATACTACAATTAAGTATATGCACTTTACTATTTTTGGTAAGTTAATTGTTCATTACCATACATATGGGGTATTCCACGTGAAGTGGTCCGATCAAAATTTTAAAATGCACCAAATTTTGGGTACACATTGCAAATGTTTTTCAGAATAAACACCAAATTTTTTTAAAAATTTACATGGGAAATACCATGTTAATTTTTGTGAATTTTTGTCTTTCTTTAAATTATCATAACTTTATACAGAATTGAAGGCCATAAAAATGCTACAGACCATTTGAAAGGTATTGCTCCAAGCTTTCTTTTAGACTTTTGGATAAAAAATCAATTGTGGCAAACTTACACTTTTTTTAAGTTGAATATTGACATGTAGTTTATGTAACGTTGACCTTAAGATTAGAAATTCTAACCCAGAAGGATAAATTCTACACAAAATTAGCAACGAATGTTACAAATAATGTTGTATATTAAAAGTTGATAGATTTTGAGTTAAATAGCGATAAACCCAGCTGGTGTTGAAAAAAAACTGGAAAAAAGTTCATTTTTGAGGTTATAATAACTTTTGAGCTAATAAATTCCAGTACCTAAAAATTTTTTTCTGTATTCTGCAAAAAAATTGGGAAAGTGTACTCAAAATTTGGTGCATTTTAAAATTTTGATCGGACCACTTCACGTGGAATACCCCATATATATATTATATATATTACACCTTTGGTGTAAGTTATGTCCTAAAATACGTGAAAATTAGTGATTTTATGAGGTTTATGAGGCATAACTTACAACAGCGGTCTTGGCCAATAAGCTAACCCAAGCCATTCGAAAGCTCGCGAAAAATGTGAACTTTTGAGAGGTGTTAGATTAAAATCGATTATGGTGTGGTAGCCTTTTTTTGATATTCAATATGTCTGGGTGTTCTATCTCTTCGAGATTTTAAAATTAAGAAATGTAACCATGGTAGATAAGTTCTAAAGATTAATTTAAACAAAAGTTGTTTGTAATGTTTTTTCAAAAAAATCAACAGATTTTGAGATAAATGGCTTAAAAAATAGAAATTTTTCTAAAAAATTGAAAAATTTCCACTTTTTATGGTCGAATAACTCTTAAGCAAATTATTTTTAACACTTAATTTTTTTTGTATGTTCTGGAAGATGTTTCCAGCCTGTTCTCAATTTTGAAGTGATTTAAAATTTTCATCGTGCCCCTTGACGTGAAATAGACCATATATATGTATATATACGTATGTATGTGGGTGTGTGTGCGTGCGGCGTAATATTTATATAATATATATATATTTTAAAATTGTTTTTTCAAGAATACATAATATATGTATTTTTTCCTTGCGCAAAAAAAAATTTGTGAACATAACTTGAAAGAATGTGTATTAGCTTACTCATTCTTGATGAAACTCATAAAATGTTTAAACGTATACTCAATAATATAATAACAGATCTAAAATGCAATGTAATGCTTTAAATACAGATGCAAAATTGTTTGAAGATTAAATAAATATTAATCAAGTATAACATACACTTTTCCAAATATCTATATGTGAAATATACAATAAGTTAAAAATTAAATATATTAATTATTGCATTTTTAAGATAATTCTATTATAAACAGTATAGGCAAAAGAAAATTCAAATTTTAACAGTGGCAATATAAAATACTAATTATATTTGAATAGATTTCCAAAAACTATTAATTTAGGAGCATTTAATTGAAATATTTTTTAAATTAATATTTCAAAATTGAATGGATATATAAGTGAGTAGATTATGTATATTTATAGAAAACGATATTTTAAATAAACAAGTATGTATTTATTAGAAACAGAAGGTTTTCTAAGGAATGAATTTGATTATAATAATGAAGATAAATATATGGGCTCTGTAACTAAAGGAAAAAATAAATTGGATATAATTATGGAATAAAAAGCAAATTTTGCAAGAGGGTGCAAATTACGAATTACGGGAGAAATGGAAGAAACAGGTTTTTATTTATATGCCACTAAAATTGTATAAATAGTTCTATAAAATTAATAAAAATTAATAAAAAAATTTATTTATTTAAGAAGAAAGTCTTATTACTCTAAAAGTACAAAATATTAATGCCATAGAACTTTTGGCGATGATCCTTCGTCATTAAGCAAATTATTTTTAACACTTAAATTTTTTTTGTATGTTCTGGAAGATGTTTCCAGCCTGTTCTCAAATTTTGAAGTGATTTAAAATTTTCATCGTGCCCCTTGACGTGAAATAGACCATATATATGTATATATACGTATGTATGTGGGTGTGTGTGCGTGCGGCGTAATATTTATATAATATATATATATTTTAAAATTGTTTTTTCAAGAATACATAATATATGTATTTTTTCCTTGCGCAAAAAAAAATTTGTGAACATAACTTGAAAGAATGTGTATTAGCTTACTCATTCTTGATGAAACTCATAAAATGTTTAAACGTATACTCAATAATATAATAACAGATCTAAAATGCAATGTAATGCTTTAAATACAGATGCAAAATTGTTTGAAGATTAAATAAATATTAATCAAGTATAACATACACTTTTCCAAATATCTATATGTGAAATATACAATAAGTTAAAAATTAAATATATTAATTATTGCATTTTTAAGATAATTCTATTATAAACAGTATAGGCAAAAGAAATTCAAATTTTAACAGTGGCAATATAAAATACTAATTATATTTGAATAGATTTCCAAAACTATTAATTTAGGAGCATTTAATTTGAAATATTTTTTAAAATTAATATTTCAAAATTGACATGGATATATAAGTTGAGTAGATTATGTATATTTATAGAAAACGATATTTTAAATAAACAAGTATGTATTTATTAGAAACAGAAGGTTTTCTAAGGAATGAATTTGATTATAATAATGAAGATAAATATATGAGGCTCTGTAACTAAAGGAAAAAATAAATTGGATATAATTATGGAATAAAAAGCAAATTTTGCAAGAGGGTGCAAATTACGAATTACGGGAGAAATGGAAGAAACAGGTTTTTATTTATATGCCACTAAAATGTATAAATAGTTCTATAAAATTAATTAAAAATTAATAAAAAATTTATTTATTAAGAAGAAAGTCTTATTACTCTAAAAGTACAAAATATTAATGCCATAGAACGTTTGCGATGATCCTTCGTCATTAAATAAATTAATTTTAGGAGGTGAAGTTCTATTTAGATCCGTTTAAAATATTCCAAAATTTTCATAAGTAGTTACTAAATACTACAATTTAGTAAGTATATGCACTTACTATTTTTGGTAAGTTAATTTTTCATTAACATTTATAATTATTAAATATAAATTTAAGCTTTATAGGAATTCATATAGTTTAAAATTTACAGTTAACATTTAATGTCTTTATTTTTTTTATTACTATTATTCTGATTTCGTTATACTAAATTTTGGTAAAAACTTTATTTATAAATTATAATCGTATTTAAAAAAAAATTAAATTTTTGGTATAAAACCCAATTATAACAGTACCTCCAAGGTGTTGTGTGAATCGGTTTAATTTCTAAGGTGTCCATGGTAGTAAAAAAAGTAATATAATTTAAAACTTTATTTAAAATAAATTTATTACGAAAAACCTTTTTCGAAATTAAAAATGAGGGCGTTGGCGCTCGAAGCGCGCAGGGGGGCGAAGCACCCCTAGTATATGTATATATATATATATATATTTACATACAGGAGTCGTTCTTATTTTTTCGGAAACTTCTCCTTCACGAATTTTTTAATAAATTCATTTAAAAAGTTACTGATTTGCTAAATACCCTTCAAAGAAAGTATATTTCACGAAACTTAGTTTCAAATAATAATATATTGTAACGGGGTGGGTACTGGGGATACGTAAGGCCCACGGTTAGGCCCAATCTGTCCCAACTTACCAACCTTAAGTGTGCAGTCCCACGATGCGGCCGGGAATCCCTTTGATTCCCGTGCAATGCCGTTAACAACGTCAAACACTCCGTTTGACTTATATACCGTGTGTTGGGCCCTATGCCCAAAATTGCCAACTAGGATAAACACCGGAGAGGGCGGTATTCGTAGGATAGGACGTTAACCGGTAAAATACTATCAACAATCAATATTATTGTTAATCGGCGAGAAAGATTGTCTCGCCGAGTCAATTTATTAAATTAACAAATAAATATTAATAAATAACAATAAATGAACTTTAACAATTTGCGGGGAGTCGTACCGATGACTACCCCCGAGGTCAGCGCGAAAAGAATCGGTTAAAATCTATTTAACAGTCGATTACGAGCAACCGATCCGGATATGATCGGCTGCTTAACCTGATGGCATACGTCACACCGTGTGACGTATGAATCACTGACGTAGAGAGCTTTTACGTAGAAGCTTACTACGTCACGCGCGCCTTCTCTCGTGAAGTGGTTCCCGCGAACCACCGACCTTTCTATCCGTGCGGGTATTGTCACGAGAGGGGGAAAGGAGGAACGCTTCCTCACCTGGACCGTACGAGGTAAATCGGGACGCGAAATATTCAGTAGACACGCGGGTCTAAATGTGGTGCACCACTTACCGTTTGTCTATATATCGCGCCTCGGCGGGAAACGACTGGGCAAAGGAGAGACAGCTCGTCCTCGTGCTTATCTCTCTCTCTCACTCCAACGGTCGGGAAGGCGGCCGGCTCTTGGCTTCCTTCCTTCTGCCTTTCTCGGGGCCGTGCTGCTCCGCACGCCGACGTGGAGGTTGGTGGGGAGAAAACCTCACACCCACACACGAACTGCACCATCTAATCACTTTTTATCCCGTAAAAATCACTCGGCAATTGTCAACACACCTTGTTGTTGCCGATCGCGCGCGAACTCTCTAACGATACTCTACTGCGCACGATTCTCGCAAACTATTAATTTAGGAGCATTTAATTGAAATATTTTTTAAATTAATATTTCAAAATTGAATGGATATATAAGTGAGTAGATTATGTATATTTATAGAAAACGATATTTTAAATAAACAAGTATGTATTTATTAGAAACAGAAGGTTTTCTAAGGAATGAATTTGATTATAATAATGAAGATAAATATATGGGCTCTGTAACTAAAGGAAAAAATAAATTGGATATAATTATGGAATAAAAAGCAAATTTTGCAAGAGGGTGCAAATTACGAATTACGGGAGAAATGGAAGAAACAGGTTTTTATTTATATGCCACTAAAATTGTATAAATAGTTCTATAAAATTAATAAAAATTAATAAAAAAATTTATTTATTTAAGAAGAAAGTCTTATTACTCTAAAAGTACAAAATATTAATGCCATAGAACTTTTGGCGATGATCCTTCGTCATTAAATAAATTAATTTTAGGAGGTGAAGTTCTATTTAGATCCGTTTAAAATATTCCAAAATTTTCATAAGTAGTTACTAAATACTACAATTTAGTAAGTATATGCACTTTACTATTTTTGGTAAGTTAATTTTTCATTAACATTTATAATTATTAAAATATAAATTTAAGCTTTATAGGAATTCATATAGTTTAAAATTTACAGTTAACATTTAATGTCTTTATTTTTTTTATTACTATTATTCTGATTTCGTTATACTAAATTTTGGTAAAAACTTTTATTTATAAATTATAATCGTATTTAAAAAAAAATTAAATTTTTGGTATAAAACCCAATTATAACAGTACCTCCAAGGTGTTGTGTGAATCGGTTTAATTTCTAAGGTGTCCATGGTAGTAAAAAAGTAATATAATTTAAAACATTATTTAAAATAAATTTATTACGAAAAACCTTTTTCGAAATTAAAAATAGGGCGTTGGCGCTCGAAGCGCGCAGGGGGGCGAAGCACCCCTAGTATATGTATATATATATATATATATTTACATACAGGAGTCGTTCTTATTTTTTCGGAAACTTCTCCTTCACGAATTTTTTTATAAATTCATTTAAAAAGTTACTGATTTGCTAAATACCCTTCAAAAGAAAGTATATTTCACGAAACTAGTTTCAAATAATAATATATTGTAACGGGGTGGGTACTGGGGATACGTAAGGCCCACGGTTAGGCCCAATCTGTCCCAACTTACCAACCTTAAGTGTGCAGTCCCACGATGCGGCCGGGAATCCCTTTGATTCCCGTGCAATGCCGTTAACAACGTCAAACACTCCGTTTGACTTATATACCGTGTGTTGGGCCCTATGCCCAAAATTGCCAACTAGGATAAACACCGGAGAGGGCGGTATTCGTAGGATAGGACGTTAACCGGTAAAATACTATCAACAATCAATATTATTGTTAATCGGCGAGAAAGATTGTCTCGCCGAGTCAATTTATTAAATTAACAAATAAATATTAATAAATAACAATAAATGAACTTTAACAATTTGCGGGGAGTCGTACCGATGACTACCCCCGAGGTCAGCGCGAAAAGAATCGGTTAAAATCTATTTAACAGTCGATTACGAGCAACCGATCCGGATATGATCGGCTGCTTAACCTGATGGCATACGTCACACCGTGTGACGTATGAATCACTGACGTAGAGAGCTTTTACGTAGAAGCTTACTACGTCACGCGCGCCTTCTCTCGTGAAGTGGTTCCCGCGAACCACCGACCTTTCTATCCGTGCGGGTATTGTCACGAGAGGGGGAAAGGAGGAACGCTTCCTCACCTGGACCGTACGAGGTAAATCGGGACGCGAAATATTCAGTAGACACGCGGGTCTAAATGTGGTGCACCACTTACCGTTTGTCTATATATCGCGCCTCGGCGGGAAACGACTGGGCAAAGGAGAGACAGCTCGTCCTCGTGCTTATCTCTCTCTCTCACTCCAACGGTCGGGAAGGCGGCCGGCTCTTGGCTTCCTTCCTTCTGCCTTTCTCGGGGCCGTGCTGCTCCGCACGCCGACGTGGAGGTTGGTGGGGAGAAAACCTCACACCCACACACGAACTGCACCAGTCTAATCACTTTTTATCCCGTAAAAATCACTCGGCAATTGTCAACACACCTTGTTGTTGCCGATCGCGCGCGAACTCTCTAACGATACTCTACTGCGCACGATTCTCGCGCGCGTTCCCTGCGCGCGCCGCGCTGTCGATACTCTTTTCAGTTACTCACCTGATCGGTAACTCGCTTACCGTTATAATATTTAAAAGTAATAGATACCTAAACAACAAACTCTAACCTCTTTTAGCATCCTTGATAATAAAATAATTTAGTTGTATTCTGGAATTAATATATATAAAAATTCTATATAAATTTATGTATTTCAATTATTAATTTTAAATGTCCATTGGAAAATTGAACAAAATTATCATTATTTACACCCCGAGTATAAATATTAATAAGTATAAATATTTAAAGTACAACATAACATACCTATGTTTGAAATTGAATATAATTATACTACGTAGTATATATAACCCATGATTGATTAAAAATTTGCACAAGTATATATACAGGTTTGCACCAATATTTCTCGATTACCAATAATAATAACATACGTACCACTTTAAAATATTTGAAAGTGGAGAAGTTTGCGGTATGTTTAAAAACAAATTTATTTTTCCAGGTTGTCAATGAAACATTGGTAATTTCTTGAATCGCTTTTTTTAATAATAATAATGTGATACTGGTTTAGGAGATACACATATATTAAATTCAAATGGATCATATATAGAATCACATATATTCTTCAGTACTTATATGTCTGTAAAAAATAAAATTAATCAATTTTTACTCATATATATATATATATAGCTATAATATTGTAATACTTACATGCGTATACATGGAAAATTGAATTACATACAAAAGTAAGGGTTCTAGTTTTTTCAAACTTTAAATGTCATTTAGACATTGATGCATGAGGCACATACAAGTACATTTTTCTTTACTTTATTTTCTCAATATAAATATAAATATTGTAGAGATATTAAATCTCTATTAGAAAAAGCTGTATAAACAACAGTTTACTTATAACTTTGTACCCATGATTAACATATCCTTTACCTTATTACCACATGCATTCGCTATAGTTATTTTGTTTATTGTCTATTTGTCTATATGTATATGTCAATCAGTTTCTATGGCAACTGCTATGCAAAACATTTGTCAAATTTTTCAAATTGCAATTTGAAAAGGGATGTGTTGATGCAATAAACTATTTTTATTAACTAAATAAAAGTATATTTTATAGTATAAAAATATTAATTGTCAACGAAGTAAGAAGGAAAAATGTGGCAAATGATAACTTTTAATGGTGAGCCAGAGCAAATATCGCCAGTTCTCGATTTTTGGATTTTGGATAATGGGAAAAAAGTTTTATGGCCACCATATGACGACAAATTGCGTGTCACGAGTGCAATTGCAAAAAGAAAGCCACCAAAAAGTAATTGGCTTGAAATTGAAGTGAAGGATAAACACCGGAGAGGGCGGTATTCGTAGGATAGGACGTTAACCGGTAAAATACTATCAACAATCAATATTATTGTTAATCGGCGAGAAAGATTGTCTCGCCGAGTCAATTTATTAAATTAACAAATAAATATAATAAATAAACAATAAATGAACTTTAACAATTTGCGGGGAGTCGTACCGATGACTACCCCCGAGGTCAGCGCGAAAAGAATCGGTTAAAATCTATTTAACAGTCGATTACGAGCAACCGATCCGGATATGATCGGCTGCTTAACCTGATGGCATACGTCACACACCGTGTGACGTATGAATCACTGACGTAGAGAGCTTTTACGTAGAAGCTTACTACGTCACGCGCGCCTTCTCTCGTGAAGTGGTTCCCGCGAACCACCGACCTTTCTATCCGTGCGGGTATTGTCACGAGAGGGGGGAAAGGAGGAACGCTTCCTCACCTGGACCGTACGAGGTAAATCGGGACGCGAAATATTCAGTAGACACGCGGGTCTAAATGTGGTGCACCACTTACCGTTTGTCTATATATCGCGCCTCGGCGGGAAACGACTGGGCAAAGGAGAGACAGCTCGTCCTCGTGCTTATCTCTCTCTCCACTCCAACGGTCGGGAAGGCGGCCGGCTCTTGGCTTCCTTCCTTCTGCCTTTCTCGGGGCCGTGCTGCTCCGCACGCCGACGTGGAGGTTGGTGGGGAGAAAAACCTCACACCCACACACGAACTGCACCAGTCTAATCACTTTTTATCCCGTAAAAATCACTCGGCAATTGTCAACACACCTTGTTGTTGCCGATCGCGCGCGAACTCTCTAACGATACTCTACTGCGCACGATTCTCGCGCGCGTTCCCTGCGCGCGCCGCGCTGTCGATACTCTTTTCAGTTACTCACCTGATCGGTAACTCGCTTACCGTTATAATATTTAAAAGTAATAGATACCTAAACAACAAACTCTAACCTCTTTTAGCATCCTTGATAATAAAATAATTTAGTTGTATTCTGGAATTAATATATATAAAAATTCTATATAAATTTATGTATTTCAATTATTAATTTTAAATGTCTATTGGAAAATTGAACAAAATTATCATTATTTACACCCCGAGTATAAATATTAATAGGTATAAATATTTAAAGTACAACATAACATACCTATGTTTGAAATTGAATATAATTATACTACGTAGTATATATAACCCATGATTGATTAAAAATTTGCACAAGTATATATACAGGTTTGCACCAATATTTCTCGATTACCAATAATAATAATATACGTACCACTTTAAAGTATTTGAAAGTGGAGAAGTTTGCGGTATGTTTAAAAACAAATTTATTTTTCCAGGTTGTCAATGAAACATTGGTAATTTCTTGAATCGCTTTTTTTTAATAATAATAATGTGATACTGGTTTAGGAGATACACATATATTAAATTCAAATGGATCATATATAGAATCACATATATTCTTCAGTACTTATATGTCTGTAAAAAATAAAATTAATCAATTTTTACTCATATATATATATATATATAGCTATAATATTGTAATACTTACATGCGTATACATGGAAAATTGAATTACATACAAAAGTAAGGGTTCTAGTTTTTTCAAACTTTAAATGTCATTTAGACATTGATGCATGAGGCACATACAAGTACATTTTTCTTTACTTTATTTTCTCAATATAAATATAAATATTGTAGAGATATTAAATCTCTATTAGAAAAAGCTGTATAAACAACAGTTTACTTATAACTTTGTACCCATGATTAACATATCCTTTACCTTATTACCACATGCATTCGCTATAGTTATTTTGTTTATTGTCTATTTGTCTATATGTATATGTCAATCAGTTTCTATGGCAACTGCTATGCAAAACATTTGTCAAATTTTTCAAATTGCAATTTGAAAAGGGATGTGTTGATGCAATAAACTATTTTTATTAACTAAATAAAAGTATATTTTATAGTATAAAAATATTAATTGTCAACGAAGTAAGAAGGAAAAATGTGGCAAATGATAACTTTTAATGGTGAGCCAGAGCAAATATCGCCAGTTCTCGATTTTTGGATTTTGGATAATGGGAAAAAAGTTTTATGGCCACCATATGACGACAAATTGCGTGTCACGAGTGCAATTGCAAAAAGAAAGCCACCAAAAAGTAATTGGCTTGAAATTGAAGTGAAGAATATACGATGGGATTTAGGTATATAACATATTTTATTTATTTAAACGGTTAAAATATTCAAAAAGTACGTATAATATATAATAAAATTATCTGTACATATAGGGCTAATTTTTTTTCAAATTTAATAAAGAAAAACATAATTGAAAAGTAATAACAACAAATTAATAAGAAAAAAAAGTTTACTTATTTCTATTATGTATTCATTTATTTTGTATTACCAAAATCTAATTAACATTTTTAAGCTGTAACTTAAAGTAGACACATTTTTACGATTTGCATGGATCATTCTTACTTTTTTTATTCAATACTAATTCAATATTGCTAAATCTTGCTGGGTAGGGTAAAAGGTAACTTTGCAGAGACAAAACGTAGCTTATGTTGTTTTATTGAATTACACTTACAATTAACAGTGAAAACAATGTCATCAATTATTTCTATATTTTTATATATTTATATAAATATAAATTTCATTATATATTTTTTGATTTCATAATCGTTGATTTTGCTGTTCTTATAATAGGGAAATATTTTTCCATCAGCTTATTTATGTTACCATATAAATAAAATTTATTTTCTTAAACTTAATAATTCCAATAATATTATCTTCACTGTTTTCTGCATTCGTTTCATTATTAGAAGCTTCTATTCATTCCTGACTATTATTTCCAATTCATAAAAAAACAAAATTTACTTGTATAATGCAATATATATATATATATAAGTTTAATTTGTAATTTTCACCCTCCATTGTTGAATTAGTAAATAGTCGATTGTTAGGGTCAATAATAAATAAATCCAATTTATTAATGTAAGTGCAAAGTGTTTATATATGTAAGTATTTGCAGGAAACTTGTTCATTGTTTTACAGTTAACTGTAAATATGACTATAATCTATTGGTATTCTTACAATTACCATTGCTACAAATTATGGTTCTAACATCAGTTTCTAACAGTAATATCAGTATCTAACAGGATGAGATAGATTAAATAATTTTCATAGATGTCTTGTATTCCCTTATTAACCCGTGAACAATAATTTAATTGTTTAATTACACTATAGAAAGATACGTTGAGATTTTGCTGCATTCAATATTCTCTAGATTATTACAATTTATGGATTTATATTAAAAATGTTAAAAATGATCCAATTTTTAATTTTGATCTTAAGGTTTTCTTTACTGTATGTTACATTATTTAGTAATACTTTAAATAAAACTTCATGCAAATATCTGAGGTGTCAATTCTTTTACTCGGCTATGTATTTTTCGATATCTTCTTCGTCTCCTATATATATATATATATACTAGGGGGGCTTCGCCCCCCTGCGCGCTTCGCGCGCCAACCCCCTATTTTTAATTTCGAAAAAGGTTTTTCGTAATTAATTTATTTAAAATAATGTTTTAAATTGTATTATTTTTTCACTACCATGGACACCTTAAAAATTAAACAGATTCACACAACACCTTGGAGGTATTGCTATAGTTATTATAATTTATAAATAAAAGTTTACCAAAATTTAGTGTAATGAAATCAGAATAAAAATAATAAAAAAAAATAAAGACATATTAAATGTTAACTGTAAATTTTAAACTATATGAATTCTTATAAAGCTTAAATTTATATTTTAATAATTATAAATGTTAATGAAAAATTAACTTACCAAAAATAGTAAAGTACATATACTTACTAAATTGTAGTATTTTAGTTAACAACTTATTAAAATTTCGGATTATTTTAAACCGTTATAAATAGAAATTCACCTTCTAAAATTAATTTATTTAATGACGAACGATCATCGCCAAAAGTTCTATGTCATTAATATTTTGTACTCTAATAGTAATAAAACTTTCTTCTTAATTAAATTAATTTTTGTATTAGCTTTAAAGAATTATTTATAAAATTATAGCGCTATATAAATAAAAACCTGTTTCTTCCATTTCTCCCGTGATTCGTAATTTGCACTCTCTTTCAAAATTTGCGTTTTAATCCATAATTATATCCAATTTATCTTTACTATGCAGAGCCCAAATATTTATTTTCATTATTATAAACAAATTCATTTCTTAAATATCCTTCTATTTCTAATAAATACATACTTGTTTATTTAAAATATTGTGTTATATAAATATAAATTATCTACACACTTATATATCCATACAATTTTGAAATATTAATTTAAAAATATTTAAATTAAATGCTTCTAAATTAATAGTTTTTGAAAATCTATTCAAATGTAATTCGTATTTTATATTGCCATTGTTAAAATTTGAATTTTCTTTTGCCTACACTGTTTATAATAGAATTATCTTAAAAATGGATAATTGGAATCATATGGATATTTGGAAAAGTGTATGTTATACTTGATTAATATTTATTTAATCTTCAAACAATTTTGCATCTGTATTTAAAGCATTACATTGCATTTTAGATCCGTTATTATTATTGGGTATACGTTTAAAAATTTTATGAGTTTTATCAAGAATGAGTAGGCAAATACACATTCTTTCAAGTTATGTTCACAACTTTTTTTTGCGCACGGAAAAAATACGTATATTATGTATTCTTGAAAAAACAATTTTAAAATATATATATATTATATAAATATTACGCCGCACGCACACACACCCACATACATACATATACATATATATGGTCTATTTCACGTCAAGTGGTACGATAAAAATTTTAAATCACTCCAAAATTTGAGAACAGGCTGGAAACATCTTCCAGAACATACAAAAAAAATTTAAGTGTTAAAAATAATGTGCTTAGGAGTTATTCGACCATGAAAAGTGGAAATTTTTCAATTTTTTAGAAAAATTTCTATTTTTAAAGCCATTTATCTCAAAATCTGTTGATTTTTTGAAAAACATTACAAACAACTTTTGTTTAAATTAATCTTTAGAACTTATCTACTTTGGTTACAATTCCTAATTTTAAATTCTCGAAGAGATTGAACACCCGGACATATTGAATATCAAAAAAAGGCTACCAGACCATAATCGATATTAATCTAACACCGCTCAAAAGTTCACATTTTTCGCGAGCTTTCGAATGGCTTGGGTTAGCTTATTGGCCAAGACCGCTGTTGTAAGTTATGCCTCATAAACCTCATAAAATCACTAATTTTCACGTATTTTAGGACATAACTTACACCAAAGGTGTAATATATATATATATATATATATATATATATATGGCGTATTCCACGTGAAGTGGTCCGATCAAAATTTTAAAATGCACCAAATTTTGAGTACACTTTGCCAATTTTTTTGCAGAATACAGAAAAAAATTTTTAGGTACTGGAACCTATTAGCTCAAAAGTTATTATAACCTCAAATAGTGAACTTTATCCAGTTTTTTTCAACACCAGCTGGGTTTATCGCTATTTAATTCAAAATGTATCAACTTTTACTATACAACATTATATGTAACATTCGTTGCTAATTATGTGTAGAATTTATCCTTCTGGGTTAGAATTTCTAATCTTAAGGTCAATGTTACATAAACTACATGTCAATATTCAACTTAAAAAAGTGTAAGTTCGCCGCAATTGATTTTTTTATCCAAAAGTCTAAAAGAAAGCTTGGAGCAATACCTTTCAAATAGTCTGTAGCTTTTTATGGCCTTCAATTCTGTAAAAAGTTATGATAATTTAAAGAAAGACAAAAAATTCACAAAAATTAACATGGTATTTCCCATTTAAATTTTTAAAAAAATTGGTGTTTGTGTGTTCAAAAAATGTGATCTTTTGAGCGGTGTTAGATCAAAATCGATTGTGGCGTGGTCGCCTTTTTTTGATATTCAATATTTCCGGGCGTTCTATCTCTTCGAAATTTTAAAATTAGGAATTGTAACCAAAGTAGATAAGTTCTAAAGATTATTTTGAACAAAAGTTGTTTATAATGTATTTTTATAAAGAGATAAATAACTTTGAAAATAATAATTTCTCTAAAAAATTGAAAAATTTCCATTTTTCATGGTGGAATAACTCTTAGGCAAATTATTTTTAACACCTCAAATTTTTTTTCTATCTTCTGGAAGATATTTCCAGTCTGTTCACAAAATTTGGAGTGATTTCAAATTTTCATCGTACCACTGATGTGAAATAGCTCATATATATGGTAATGAACAATTAACTTACCAAAAATAGTAAAGTGCATATACTTAATTGTAGTATTTAGTAAAAACCTATTAAAATTTTAGATTATTTGAAACGGATTTAATAGAACTTTACCTCCTAAAATTAATTTATTTAAGTCATCGCCAAGAGTTCTATATGTCATTAATATTTTGTACTTTAAGAGTAATAAAACTTTCTTCTTAATTAAATTAATTTTGTATTAGCTTTAAAGAATTATTTATAACATTTTAGCGGTATATAAATAAAAACCTGTTTATCCATTTCTCCCGTAATTCGTAATTTGCACCCTCTTTCAAAATTTGCGTTTTAATCCATAATTATATCCAATTTATTTTTCCCTTTAGTTACAGACCCCATATATTTATTTTAATTATTATAAACAAAGGCATTCCTTAAATAACCTTTTGTTTCTAATAAATACATACTTGTTTATATAAAATATTGTTTTATATAAATATACGTAATCTACTTACTTATATATCCATACAATTTTTAAATTTTGATTTGAATAATATTTAAATTAAATACTACTAAAATAATAATTTTCGAAAAATTTTTGAAATGTAATTCGTATTTTATATTGCCTCTGTTGAAATTTGAATTTTCTTTTGCCATTACTGTTTATAATAGAATTATCTTAAAAATGCAATAATTAATGTATTAATTTTTAATTTATTGTATATTTCACATATAGATATTTGAAAAAGTGTATGTTATACTTGATTAATATTTATTTTATCTTCGTAAAATTGTGCATATTTTTAAAAACATTACATTCAATTTTAGGTCCGTTTTTATTTTATGAGTTTTATCAGGAATAAGTAAACTAATACACATTCTTTCAAGTTATATTCACAACTTTTTTTTGCGCACGGAAAAAATACATATATTATCTATTCTTGAAAAAACAAATAACACGTACATACACGCACGCACACACATACACACACACACACTTCTGGGTTAGAATTTCTAATTTCAATGTAAATGTTATATATATAAAATACATGCCAATATTCAACTTAAAAAAAGTGTAAGTGCGCTACAATTGATTTTTATCCAAAAGTTTGAAAGAAAGCTTGGAGCAATACCTTTCAAATAGTCTGTAGCATTTTTATGGCCTTCAGTTCTGTAAAAAGTTATGAATTATCTTAAAAATGCAAGTATTAATGTATTTAATTTTTAACCCATTGTATATATCACATATGGATATTTGGAAAAGTGTATGTTCACACACACACACTCCCACACACACACACGCACACACACACACACACACACACACACACACACACACACACACACGCACGCACGCACACGCACGCACACGCACGCACACGCACACGCACACGCACACGCACACGCACACGCACACGCAAGCACACACACGCACGCACACACACACAAACACACACACACACACACACATATTATAACATATATATATGACATATATATATAACATATATTACATATATATATATATGTTGAATTCTGATTTCTTAGACACGGCGGAGGCGGCGGCGGCGAAATATTTATATATTATAGAGATATATATATATATATATATATATATATATATATATATATATATATATATATGTCTACTCGAAAAAATTGAGACAGAGCTATAGATGAAAACGGAAGAGTGAATAAGACATGCGTTATCTTGTTATCTTTTTTCATTATTTTAAACGATTATCTTCTATCTTACACTTATGTTACACATCTTATCTTACAGTTATGTTTGATGTTGATAATTTAAAAGTTTGTCCAATTCTTTGTCAAAATCCAATCGTTATATATAAAAACACTTTCTAAGAAGGTGTACTAATACGCAAATATGGAACTTAGGAGCTAGGTTAATCGTGATACCTTGTGATAGATAAGAGGATACTGTTACGTTTCTACACAAGATCCCCTACCTCAAATTCCGCTGGCCTTTGTGGTGAGTTGAACGTTTCGGCTTGTCAAGCCTTACTGGCAGTCGACTGATAACTTGCGTTTTCGTGCAGTATTATCAACTATTTGATTCTATCGTTATATTCTTACACTCTTTGGAACCTAAATAGTTACTGGGGAAGCCGGTAAAACTTTGCACCGCAGTGTTCAGTGCAAAGACTAAGTTAGACAGCTTATCGTTCCAGTCACTATGCTTATCCTGGATGTACAACGCTACCATCGTCTTAAGAGTCTGATTGGACCTCTCGACGGGACTGCTTTGTGCGTGATAAGGGAATGTCGTAGAATGGTAGACTCTCCTTGCTTCGAGATACTCATACACTAGTTTATTTTAAACTCAGTTCCGGTGTCCAAGTGGAATATTTCCGGATTGCCAAACCGGCTAAGTACTTATTTACGGAGCTCGCGTACTATAGTTTCGCATTATCTTTACGAACTGGGTTGGCTTTGATCCAGTGCATGAATAAATCCTGGAAAACTAGGATGTATTCGTATCGTCGGCTAAAGCGTGGAAGCGGACCGGTGATATCTTCTGTTACCACCTGCCTTGGTTTGTCTGGTTGTCGGTGACCCATTAGCCCTTAGAGAGCACATTGTACAACCTTACACTGCTGGCATACTGGACATCGCTTGACGTAGTCATAGTGGCACTCTCTCAAAATAGAGAGACGATTTTCCATGGACACTACCAACTTCCATGCGTGCTCGTTGTCCTAATCTCTTTCAACTCTTCGTCCGGGAGAAAGATGTACTGATATCCACCGATTAGTTTTCAATCAGGGATATTGCGCGGTTTGCCGGAGATATTCTTGATCCAGTCTAGTTAACCGAGATTCTCAGCCATCTGAGCCCAAGATATTGCTGCTATCGTAGGCTTGTCGTCTTCGAACATGCGAAATAGAGCATAGATAACATGATGTAAAGCACACTTTCTATGCTCGACGACGAAGACGTGAGCTTCAACCTCTAGAGCCCATCCTGAAAGGTCGCGCCTGCGTATACCAATCCGTATAGCGTATGTTTAAACTGATACAATCCCATCCCTGGGACTGTAAAAGCCGTATACGGGCGCGATTCTTTCTGGAGAGGTATTTGATGGTACGCTAAATTCATGCCCAGGGTACAGATGTACCGATGTCTCTTCAACTTGCGCGGAATATTTTAAAGTCTTTTCTATTTTTTTCTAAAGTAAATTCAGAACCGACGCGATCCATTCTCCTTGCGTACAATCATAACAGGACGACCATCCGTTATCCGAGGGTTCTACGATCTGTAAATCTAACATTTCTCAGACTTGACGGTGCATCTCTTTTCGGATCTGCTCCGACACTGGATAATATTTTTGCTTTATCGGATGAGCTGATCCTACGTCAGTAGTATATTCGATGAGTTGGGTTTGCCTGATTTTAGAAGAAATATTAGACAGTACTTAGTTCACCAATTTTTGCAGCTCTTCTCTTTTCATCTCGGTGACGTCGACTATCCTATCTGACGAGACGGTGGCCATACCTTTGATGTCAGCCACATCAAGGCAAATCTGCTGCTTACTGGCTCCTTGTAAAACGCTGGATCCTGTGACGATTGTGCAGGCTCTGGGGTCGTATAAAGCTTTTATATGGAAGAATTCTCATCCTCCGGTTTGTATGGTAAAGTTGATTTCCCGGCTTCATGGGGCTGTTCCTCCTTTTAAGTCCCATTTTCGTTCCTAGTCAGACCGTCCGTTTGGTAGGAGCGACTCTGTTCCGATCTTACTTGAAACAGTAGGGACCCAATTCCTTGGACTGCGGTTTTCGTCCCCTTTAACCGATCTCCTTGGCGTTTCCCGAGCAATCTGGATAGTATTTGTGAGAGTATTCAATTTTTCCACATTCTGCCTTCTCTCTTTCCGGCCGTTGCTGGGTGCTCCTTTTTTTTAAATGTTATTTGCGATTATATATTCTTTTAAAGTGCATAGTATAATATGTGCGTCTCAGAATCTATTTGAAGTTAGATAAACATCTGCATGTGCATCGCATATTCCCAATACATCTAACACATATCTCACTCCTTTTCTTCCGTGAAAGTCACTTTTATGAAATATACTATCATATAATAGGCACACCACTATCGTATTTACTTGTTCAGAATAACATTTTAAATATATATGAAGTGGAATTGCCCTTTTCGCCATCTTGGCTATTAATCAAGTTTGTTCAATATTTTAAATTACAATTTATGACAATAAATTATTTTAACATATATTTTCGAACTTAAAGCACTTAATATTTTATATGCATACTATTAATATTTAATATGCAACTTTTTTTTAATAAACATGTATGCCCTATATGTATAGATATAACTATATAGATATAACTTGAATTTTAATCTACATATTTATATGAAATTAAACCTTTTGTAAATATTTGTTAAAATGCAAATAGTTAAGTATAACTTTACAAATATCTATAAAATTAAAAATAAATACAGCTTCAAGTACATATGATGAAGCAGAGTTAAAGTGCAAAATATGCGAAAATAATTCCGACATCGAGAGCGAAATGAATAAGTTGCATAATAAAAAATTGCGTCATGAAAGAAATGTTGAACGATTCTCCTCTTCAGACGTTGAAGAACCGGAAAACAAAAAATTTAAAAAGGAATGCCAGTTGAATATGTTGTAACAATGAGACTCATTTGCTACAAATTAAAAAAAAGGAACGGGCGTCAGGTCTTGAACCCGAGCCCCTTCGGATCCGAAGGCGTTCACGCTACCACTGCGCTACGCCCGCAATTGGTCGTAGCTGTACTTTTCCATGTCTTCTGCCTACCGATACGCGCGCCATATGCCAAGTGCCGATTCTTGCGCTGGCCGCGTCGGTACTACAGAGCTGTAAGTGACGGGGATCTGTACTCATACAGATCCACCACGTCACAATGTCAAATTTAAATCAAATACCTTTTGTACTAAAAGGTACTAAATCTACAAAAAAAAAAATTACAAGAAAAAAGTAACAACTGCAGAAGATGATGATAAGGGATACGATGGTAAAAATTATACTCTTTATATCTAGTTAATCTTGTCGTATCAGTTTTGTTCGAATATTTATAGAACTTTATTTTACAGATTTGGCAACAGCTAGTGTACAGAAACCAAAAGTTCTGTCCGTAGTTCAAGTAAAATCGCCACTAAAAATGACACATTACAGCAGAGAGGATGAAATGAATCGTACTACCATACCATGCAAAGAAACATCTGCAACAACTGTATCTGGTATGTATTTGTGACAAAAGTCGTGGGAATAAATTGTAAGAATGACAATAGTTTATTGATTAGAGAATAATTATAATTAAAATTTATTAAATTAATATTTGCTAGAAATATTTTTTCTTAAATTTATTTTAATGCAAACTTTTTTTTTAATTTTCATGTACAGCTCAATTGAACTACTAAGTGATAAATAACAATGTCCGTGATTAATGTAAAATTCCTGGAATATTTTCGGGGTAAAACCTGGATTGAAACTGAAAAAATTGTAATCAATTTTAACAATTAATATTTTTTGTAACAATCGAAAACGTTTCTTAATTTTCCAATGTTCTTAGGCAGTATCTAAAATTTATTATTAATATTCCGAAATACCTCAAAAATTCCTAGAAAACCCAAAAAGTTATTTAGTACAAATATCCCGAAATAACTTAAAAATTCCTGGAGTTCCCAAATAATCCAGTTATTAATGAAAATATCTCGCAATTCTCGAAAAATCCAGTTATTAATGATGTCACATTGCACTAGGGATAAGGATGCAGGTGAGGCGAATAATAAGTGGTACAATATATATATTGTGACGTAGCGTTTCCTTCAAATATGAATAAAATAGGAATCCCGTACACTACGTACAACAATTAATAATAATAATAATAATCTGGATAAATATCCATAAGTCTGTTTAAACAATTAGGGGGAATTAACATTCGGCCTTCGTCCTATCGAGATGGCTGGCTCAGCACGTGCACGAATTTCTTACCTGTGCCGTGGATCCTTGTCTCGCCGACGGGAAAATGGCGGGACTAATAGAATTCTCTCTAATATAATTAATTACAATCACAAAAGGGGATAATTAAAATCACACAAAAGGAGAATGAATTTAATTGTCCACATAAGGGAGTAATCAACTATTTATTCACTTCACTTATATTTTTCCTACAAATTTAGCTTTTACAGACGAAGTCGCGAACTATTCATTAACATAGGAAAAACCATTACAGTACGATTTAATTATAATCCATAACAATTATTTACTAAAAATCCCGAATTTAAGTAATCGAGGTAGTACGACTTACATTACATTAAACCGCGATACCGCAAATAATCCAACAAAAATAATAATATTTTCACATACGAAATAACGTGGCCGGCGGGCAGTCCACTTACCGCACGCGAGTCGATATTTCCAAATCCTCTAATAATAATCTCCTAGACTTCTTCTCCACTAGATTCTCCTCCAAACAATACTCTCAACAAAATAATCTCCTTCTTCCAACGATAATTATCCTTAACCACAATAAATTCAACAAATAATCAATGCTCTCGAGATAATCTGATAACTTGGTAAAAATACACTGGCGTCTCGTTTAACGGATCGGCTAGTAATGATTTCCTCTCCTCCTTTTTCCGCTTTCTTCTTCCTTTTTCTATATTTCCTTCGAAGCCGACCCGCGGCGCTGTCAACTTCCTTCATTTTAAATATGGCACCCGTTTTCCATCATTGACAGGTCAACAGGTGCTATCGATACTACTGCCACCTTCATTCCTCCAGTATTATTCCTTCAAACATAGCGGTGCGAATATTATTTCCAGTCCCAAGTGTTAGCTGGGCTAGCGCCTCCACTTGTGCAATTCGCACTCTTCTTTTCTCTCTCTTACACACTGGAGTCGAGTACGAGAGAGTCCCGCGCTTCGTTGCGCCTGCGCGCTCTCTCGGTAGTCCTCGTGGTGCAAGCGAGTGAGCTCCCCCCTCTCCGCCGCCGCCTATGTACACGCATGCGGCAGTATTGCTTCGCGCGCGAGTCCGTTCTCTCTCTCCGTCTCTCTCGCTTTCGTGTTTACGGATACTCGGCGGTTGTGCAGTGATTCGAACCTGGTGCGGCTTCACGGCGACGACGTCTACGAGGAAAGGAGTTCCCATCATCCGGAGGTGTTGTCTGCGCGGGTCGGCGTTTCCATCACTTCTCCTTCACCAGCAGCGAGTAACCTCTCTCTCTCTTCTCTTCAACTAGCTCGACGTTATGGTAAGTATTATTTGTTTATTCTTCTCTCCTTACCTCCGACACATAAAACAAACCAATTCAATTCCATTATTTCCCATCCTTTCCTTTTATTTATTCATACGACTCGGTGATGACAATGGCTGAGGCTTTGTTATACATTGTTTACCTTTTCCCTAACCTCTCTAGTACCACATGTCAACCTTACCTCTAACCTATCCCATACACTACAATTATTATTTACAAACTCTACTTATTTAATTTAAACAATCATGTAATTCGTTATTACTCTAATTTAATATCTTTCCCTACAGGTAGCGATGCCCAGGACCAGCAGGAATCAGTGCCAAGGAGTCGCCAAACCACCAACGTAGGAGTTTTCCTGACCCAGGAGGAGGTATCATCGGCATTTACACACAGGTAATGCACAGGCATTACCTGTGTTAGGTAAGATGTTCCTATTTTAGTATCTTTGGTTTATTACTATATACTAATATCATATATTTGTTTTTCAGGTCTCGACGACGACAAAGTTTAAAGTACATTTTATTTATTCATGTGAGATATTTACTACCTCACAATATATATATATATATATATATATATATATATATATTGTAACAGGGTCGTTTCTATACGTCGGGAGGGTTTTAGTTATCCTGTGCATATCCTCAATGCACAGGAATTACTCTCGTTATAACGATCAGCTAATTTAAAAATGAAATTTATTATAAAAATCAAATAAACAACAAAGTAAACAGTCAGTAGTCGATACTGAATTGAGCCAAGGCAATGTTATTTCTTGGCTCGAGAATAAACAAAGTTCGTAGCTCGAGCGGTGACGAGCTTCGGTATACAAATACGAGTGTTTGTTTGCGATCGCCGCAATACGCGTCTAAGAGCCGATGTCTCGGCCTACCTCGAAGACGCGGATGATTCGCCAGCTACGAGTTACCTGGCTTCAAGACGGTTTAACGCGGGTATAAACGTACCGGAGTGATAAGCACTCCGGTTTACCGTACGCGTGGTTACGCAGCTGAGAGATTGATTGATTGATTGAATCTTTATTTGGGTATTCTGGGGAAAACCCCGTATACACATCAGTTTGACGAAATAAAAATCTTTACAAATAATAGAAAATATAAACATCATTTGCATGAAAAATAGAGAATGTAGAATTAGTGTTAGATGAGGCCTGGCCGGACAAACCCTATCTCGAGGAGGAAGGATTTTGAGACGAAAACTTGGAGATGTCCTCCTCCGAGCGGATTGGAAAGAGTTGCCCTCCCTTAGTCAAATGCATATGGACGGTAGAGTTTTTTACTATTGGCCTCGCAAAGCCCAACTTGTTGAATCGGCGGATCGCTTTAGAAAGAAGTTCGTGTAGTTGCTTGGGCCATAACGCACGTAAAAATATCGGCATAACTCCACCCGTACCGAAAAGGGAATCCGCCGAAACTCCCTTGAGAAGGTGCGCTCTCTCTAAAATGAGATCCCTGGAAGAGGGCGAAGAAAACCGGACAACAATACCGTTTTTAAGGTTATGATTTCTGCTAGAGGCTGCGGATGTTGTCGCCAAATCCAAATTTCGGTCGTCCTGATTATTTCTAACAAGCCAGGGCCGAGTATCGATAATTTGGAAAGCAATCCTGGGGAGATTAATAGTTTTGAAGATTTTCTCCAAAGCATCTCCTTCAGTAATGGCCAGGCTTGTCGGAATACCGCGAACAAGAATTTTGCAAGCGTCACCAACGGGAGTCGCGTTAGACCTTGGAACTGCATCCTTTAATTCATTTAATTGACCGCGAATCTCTTCATTTGCGCTCTTGAGAGCTCCCAGACGTTTCGACACACCGGCGAAACGCTCCTCGGTTGCCGCTTCCATCAACGAAACCCGCGAATTTAATTCCCGAATCTCGGTAGCCAGTCCTTGCACCAAAGACTCGATACGTGAGACCGAACTCTCGAGCTTCGATTCCAACCGGCTCGCAAATTCAGTAAACAGAGCGGCCATATCTACGGTGCCGGTCGTTCGCACGGGTAGGCCGGCGCAGCTCTCGGTGGGCGCGGCGCCGCGAGGTTGCTTAGCCACCTGCGACGTTGATGGCGACGGAGGCGAGGCTATGCGCTTAGCACTGGAAGGAGACGGAGTGGGCGTGGCCGCCAGCTCGGTAGCGCAGGTCTCTCTCGAGTGCTGTAGCTTGAGAGAGCTTGAGAGCTTGAGAGAGTCGCGACGAGAGCGGCTAACCTCTCGTTCAGTCTGTGCGTCGGGAAACCGCTCGTGTTCCGATCTCTCTCTATTCTCTCAAACTAGCTCGGACGTATATGGTAAGTATATTTGTTTATTCTTCTCTCCTTACTCCGACACATAAAACAAACCAATTCAATTCCATTATTTCCCATCCTTTCCTTTTATTTATTCATACGACTCGGTGATGACAATGGCTGAGGCTTTGTTATACATTGTTTACCTTGTTCCCTAACCTCTCTAGTACCACATGTCAACCTTACCTCTAACCTATCCCATACACTACAATTATTATTTACAAACTCTACTTATTTAATTTAAAACAATCATGTAATTCGTTATTACTCTAATTTAATATCTTTCCCTACAGGTAGCGATGCCCAGGACCAGCAGGAATCAGTGCCAAGGAGTCGCCAACCACCAACGTAGGAGTTTTCCTGACCCAGGAGGAGGTATCATCGGCATTTACACACAGGTAATGCACAGGCATTACCTGTGTTAGGTAAGATGTTCCTATTTTAGTATCTTTGGTTTATTACTATATACTAATATCATATATTTGTTTTTCAGGTCTCGACGACGACAAAGTTTAAAGTACATTTTATTTATTCATGTGAGATATTTACTACCTCACAATATATATATATATATATATATATATATATATATATTGTAACAGGGTCGTTTCTATACGTCGGGAGGGTTTTAGTTATCCTGTGCATATCCTCAATGCACAGGAATTACTCTCGTTATAACGATCAGCTAATTTAAAAATGAAATTTATTATAAAAATCAAATAAACAACAAAGTAAACAGTCAGTAGTCGATACTGAATTGAGCCAAGGCAATGTTATTTCTTGGCTCGAGAATAAACAAAGTTCGTAGCTCGAGCGGTGACGAGCTTCGGTATACAAATACGAGTGTTTGTTTGCGATCGCCGCAATACGCGTCTAAGAGCCGATGTCTCGGCCTACCTCGAAGACGCGGATGATTCGCCAGCTACGAGTTACCTGGCTTCAAGACGGTTTAACGCGGGTATAAACGTACCGGAGTGATAAGCACTCCGGTTTACCGTACGCGTGGTTACGCAGCTGAGAGATTGATTGATTGATTGAATCTTTATTTGGGTATTCTGGGGAAAACCCCGTATACACATCAGTTTGACGAAATAAAAATCTTTACAAATAATAGAAAATATAAACATCATTTGCATGAAAAATAGAGAATGTAGAATTAGTGTTAGATGAGGCCTGGCCGGACAAACCCTATCTCGAGGAGGAAGGATTTTGAGACGAAAACTTGGAGATGTCCTCCTCCGAGCGGATTGGAAAGAGTTGCCCTCCCTTAGTCAAATGCATATGGACGGTAGAGTTTTTTACTATTGGCCTCGCAAAGCCCAACTTGTTGAATCGGCGGATCGCTTTAGAAAGAAGTTCGTGTAGTTGCTTGGGCCATAACGCACGTAAAAATATCGGCATAACTCCACCCGTACCGAAAAGGGAATCCGCCGAAACTCCCTTGAGAAGGTGCGCTCTCTCTAAAATGAGATCCCTGGAAGAGGGCGAAGAAAACCGGACAACAATACCGTTTTTAAGGTTATGATTTCTGCTAGAGGCTGCGGATGTTGTCGCCAAATCCAAATTTCGGTCGTCCTGATTATTTCTAACAAGCCAGGGCCGAGTATCGATAATTTGGAAAGCAATCCTGGGGAGATTAATAGTTTTGAAGATTTTCTCCAAAGCATCTCCTTCAGTAATGGCCAGGCTTGTCGGAATACCGCGAACAAGAATTTTGCAAGCGTCACCAACGGGAGTCGCGTTAGACCTTGGAACTGCATCCTTTAATTCATTTAATTGACCGCGAATCTCTTCATTTGCGCTCTTGAGAGCTCCCAGACGTTTCGACACACCGGCGAAACGCTCCTCGGTTGCCGCTTCCATCAACGAAACCCGCGAATTTAATTCCCGAATCTCGGTAGCCAGTCCTTGCACCAAAGACTCGATACGTGAGACCGAACTCTCGAGCTTCGATTCCAACCGGCTCGCAAATTCAGTAAACAGAGCGGCCATATCTACGGTGCCGGTCGTTCGCACGGGTAGGCCGGCGCAGCTCTCGGTGGGCGCGGCGCCGCGAGGTTGCTTAGCCACCTGCGACGTTGATGGCGACGGAGGCGAGGCTATGCGCTTAGCACTGGAAGGAGACGGAGTGGGCGTGGCCGCCAGCTCGGTAGCGCAGGTCTCTCTCGAGTGCTGTAGCTTGAGAGAGCTTGAGAGCTTGAGAGAGTCGCGACGAGAGCGGCTAACCTCTCGTTCAGTCTGTGCGTCGGGAAACCGCTCGTGTTCCGCCGCCGACTGTCGTTCGCGTCGCTGCAAATTATTGGCGCATGCCTGGTCAGGACTTAATTGCGATGTATGTGAGGACCTGGGGGACTGTGTCCTATCTTCTCTCTCTCTCTCTCTCTCTCTCTCTCTCTCTCTCTCTCTCAGCGGCGAATGAGTCTATCCGGGGCTTGATTGGGGACGTGCGTAGCAACAATTCGAGTTCAGCGACACCGGCAATTTCATCCTCGTCGGACACCTGTGAACTCTTATTGGTTGGTGTCCCTGTAGACTCGGCTTCTTCGGACGGAGAGGTGGTGGATAAGGTCCTCAATGCCATTAACCTCCCTCGCGTATGCTCGCAAGTGGTCGATATTCGTCCCTGGCTTGTCCGGAACAGGCCAGGAAGTCAAGATCCGAGACCAACGACATCGACAGCTCGTACTCCCAGTTTTAAGAGTATTGTTTTCCGGGTTTCCTCCCCATCAACCAGGGACTTAGTCCTCGAAAGGGCGCGCTTTCTCAAAGGCTTAACCACCGATTCGCTCTTTGGTTCGGGGGGGAGCTCGTCAATTTTTATTCGTGCACTGTGGCCCAAGGAGCTGCACACTCTTTTTAGTCAGGCATTGCGTCGTTCCGTGGTCCTAGGCTTTGCGAGACCTATTGTAAAGGACTACACGGTTTTTATGCGCAGAGTTAAGGGAGGGCAGCTTATCCCAATTTATTCTGAAGCAGGTTTAAATGAAATCGCGGTAAATAATCTTTCTCCTCCGAAATGAAGGTTGTCCGGCCAGACGTCATTGCATTCCCACAATTCCTTCTCCATTTTTCATGTTAATATAAATCGTTTGAAAACTCATTTTGCATCCATTGAATCATTAGTCCTTCCATCAAATCATGATATAGCTTTATCAGAAACCTTTCTCACGGAACACGATTCCTCCAACATGCTGGGCCTTCCTGACTACACCTTGCACAGACTTGATCGGGCTGGTAAGGAGGGGGGAGGGGTGGCGGCTTATTTCAGAAATAATCTTGATGTTAGGCTTTTGGCCCACTCCGACCCCGTCTTTTCCAACACTCCTGAGTTTATGATTTTCCGCGTTAATAACAATACCGGCTCGTTGTTGTTTTGTGTGGTGTACAGGAGACCCGCAGCGGCCTACCCGTCTAAATTTTTTGATACTTTGACAAATTTTTTACATACTTGCGACCAGGTGGTCATCACCGGCGATTTTAATGTTAACATGTGCATTAAAGATGGGGCGTCCGCCATGTTGGATTCTTACTTAAATTCATTAAACCTCTTCCTCATTAGATCTGACCCTACTCATCATACGCACTCATCTCATACATGGTTAGATCTATTTATTACACGTAATCCTCCGCCAGCTTACTCTTATTCTAAGTCGGCAGTTCCCTTTGCAGCAGGACACGACTTTATTGTTCTTAATTTGGAGTTTGCCAAACTATTGCCGGCTGCGAAGAGAGTGTACTCGCGGAACCTGGTTCAGATCGATCCACCGGATGCTGTTGCCCTTTTCACAAATACATTTGGTCATCTTTCATCTATTCCTAGTACTACCACTGTATTGTTCACGTCGTCAGCTTCTCATCCTTCATCGTCGTCGTCTGGCCGTTCCCCTCCTTATTATCTGTCTTTACAGGATACGCAATTATCATCATCTTCATCTTTTACTCCCATCAGCATTCTACTTTCAAACCTCGTCACAGCCATCCTTCATACTTTTGATTCTCTCGCTCCCGCTAAACTCATCACCATTAAAAACGTCAACAAATCCTGGATTACGCCACTCATTAAACAAAGAATTAAGTCTCGCAATATGGCGTTTAAGAGATTCTTGACCACTGGCCTGAGCTCGGACTATCAATGCTACAAGGAACTGCGTAATCTTGTTAGAAATAACATAGATTCCAGTAAATTTCTGCATTTTAATAGTAAGATAGAATCTGCTTCTAACTCGTCTGGCTTGTGGAAAGAGCTCAGGAACATGGGTCTCACGTCTAAATCATCTCAATCACCTCTCAACATTTTTTCACTTGATCAGCTCAATATCCATTATGCATCTGTTTCTTACTCACCCCTTCCTTTCTCATTTGATCAACTTCAGTCCCTCATCTTGGCAACAGACATCCTGCCCTTGTCCTATCCGTCTATTTCATTCAACTTCGTTCCTATCACCTTACAGAAAGTACTTTCTATTATATCTAGGGCCACCTCCAAGGCTACGGGACATGATGGTATTTCGGTTCCGATGCTGAAACTCTTAGCTGCTCAATTGGCGCCTTGTTTGGCCGATCTATTTAATTTATCACTCTCTACCGGAACCTTCCCTAAGCCTTGGTCCAGGTCTCTGCTTTTCCCGTTAGCAAAGTCGAACAAGGTAATCTCGCCGTCTGACACTAGGCCCATCGCAAAGCTCTGTGAAGTCTCTAAAATTCTTGAAAAGATAGTTCACGAACAATTTACTGAGTACCTTAACTGCAATAATCTAATTATTGAGAGGCAAGCAGGCTTCCGCCGGGGGCATAGTACTCAGACGGCTTTAATTGGGGTCCTGGATGATATTAGGAGAGCCATAGACAAGCGTAAGATCACCATTCTTGTTTTGTTCGACTTTTCAAAAGCCTTTGATTCGGTTCCACATGACTTGTTAATTCGCAAATTACGCTCCCTGGGTTGCTCGGATACGGTGGTTACCTGGTTTTACCACTATCTGGTAGGTCGCTCCCAAACGGTAGTAGATGAGCTGGGGAGGAGCTCGGCCTGGCTTGACACGTCTAGGGGGGTTCCTCAGGGCAGTGTCCTGGGTCCATTGTTATTCTCTCTTTTTATAAATGATCTTCCACGTGTTTTATGTCATTCAGATCACATGATCTTTGCATATGACACCCAGATCTATCACTCGTTTTACCCAACCGAACTCGCTCAAGGTGTACAGAGAATTTCGGAGGATGCAAATGCGGTTAACGACTGGGCGAGGTCGAATGGGCTGAATATAAATGTAGGGAAAACGAAGGTGATGGTTTTGGGTAGTCAGGCTTATATTTCGCGCATTGACTTGGACTCTGCCCCGAGGGTTACAATAGGGAATAGTTTTCTTGAGTATGAGACGGAAGTCAAGTCTCTAGGCGTTTGTGTCACAAAGGGTTCACGGAGTTCTTCACTCCTTAAGATTTTTTAAACGAGCGCTCTCACGTAGAAACAGGAAGAGGCTGGTCGAGGCTTTAATCTTCCCGCATTTTGATTACGCATGCGCGGTTTTTCATGACCTGGATGCTACTAGGAACTTAAAGCTACAAAGGCTATTTAATGCGTGTGTCCGTTTTGTTTGGGGAGGGATTCCGTGGCGGGAGCATGTTACGCCTTACCGTCTTAAGCTGGGGTGGCTGTCGGTCGAGCTTAGGAGATCCTACTTCATTGCCACTTCCGCTTATAACATCATCTCTCATAATTCCCCCTCTTACATAGCTCGCCATTTCACCATTCGAGACGCTTCCTTTCCTTCCCGCTCTTCCTCACGTCTCCCTCCCTCGTCCCTTTTTTATCCTCCCCCTAGAACCGAAGCCCTGAACAACTCCTTTATCATCACTGCCTCTCGCCTCATCAATCATCTTCCGTTCACTAATTTCGACCCTCTCCTCTTCAGTTCATTTAAAACTTCCTTATCATCATACCTTTCTGAGCTCGACCGACAGGCTTGGGAGGGGAGGGTTAGGTGTGAGGGGTTAAGCTGCCCTTCCCTTCCCTGCCGGAGGTTTAATGTATGTTTATTGTTGTTTATTGTTAATTTATTTTTTCTTGCGTCATATGTATCATTTTATGAATTGTTATTGTTTTACTATTGTATTTCTGTCGTTGTATTTTAATTTACTGCGTTTATTGTATCTTTGGGTTTTTTATAAATTGGTTATTACTTGGCTTTTTCCTTTTGGCGCTGCGTATTTTTATATTTATTTTTATTATGTTTTTATTGTTATTTTTTACTATTGTTAAATATTTTATTGTTATTTTTTGTTTTTGTATATATTTTTATTTATACTTTTATATTTTTATATTTTTATACTCTTATTTTTATTTTTATCTTTATTGACTTAGGATTGTTTAATCAGTATTATTAATGTGCGCAGTTATTTTCCAAAGTGTATACGGGGTCTTACCCCTCAATACCCAATAAATAAATCAAATCAAATCAAATCTCTCTCTCTCTCTTTGTTAGTCTCTTCATCTTCGTGTCACGGTTCCTTTATTAGAGTCGAACAGTGCTCTCACGAGGACGGTACAATCCTCCGGTGAGGTATTCGGAGATGTCTCTTGGCTCCGGGAGCGTGGTGACACGGCGAACCGAACGATACTGCCGGTGTGTCGTGCACACCGGTCTTCCGACGCGCTCGCGCATGCGCCTTACGCGTCTCCAACGGTAAACTCGCGCGATCGGTACAATTTCATCAACCGCGGTCGGTTTACCGTTCCAATATAAATATTAATTTGATTTATTATACGCTCCGTTTAGTAATACGAATGTGAGTGCCAGTCGGGTCTCTTTACACGGGCTTCAATACGGTTGTGAATCGAAGCCCGATATCGGGAAATGCTTAACAGTTGCGCGAAAAGGAGGAGAGAGAGGGGACACGAACATTCGCACATGCACAGTGGGGAAGCACAGGGTGAATTATAAATGCAGGAGGTACGTAATAGAATACACAAACCTTTGCAATGCTTTAGTGCTCTCGCTAAATTCGAAAATGCTCCAATGCTCTTGTTCGCTGTTATCTACTTTGTATGCGGAAGTTTCGGACGACTACGACGTGTATGTCTCGGCGGTCAAAAGAACTCTGTTTCTTCGGCATTGTCGACGCAAAAACTCTGCACGCACATGCGTCGCGACGGACTACGTACGCGGCCTTGCTTGAGTGCGGCTTAATTAACATGGTCGCCGCGCACTGTCGGCCGTAGTCTTTATATCGTCGGTAACGAAAACAACACGATGGAGTCGACTTACGATTACGACGTAGGCTGCCTGGCAGGTAAGAGTTTTACTTTGTTCTAAGCCATAGCTGTCGACTAATAAGTTTGCACGCCGGCGTGCTCGAGTTTTTCAGTACCGATGCACGGCAATCACCAGGTAATTGTGTTTTTAGAAGACGGCTTATAATTAATTTAGTATATTGTGTTTGAGCAATGACATTGCTAACTTAACCTCTTCCAAAGCCATATCCTATAGACACTTACTTGTGTAAATGTGTGCTCCTCTCTGCTCCCTTGTAATAGGCCCTTATTAAATTAACTGGTGTTTACAGGATTATTGACTTACTGTTGGCTTGCTGGTTCCGCTTGCTCTCTCATCTGGCTTGGTTATTTATTGGCTTCTCCTGGATACGCTGTCTAGCTGGAATGAGGACTTCGGACCTGGTTACCATCGGGCACACCTGCATCCTGCTTCAGTTGACTGGCTCTTAGCTAATGCTTGGTTTATTTAAACGTAAGTTTATCATGGCTCCGGCTCGACCCGTGATTCGAAGAGTGGTTTGTGGTATATTAGGTAGCTCGGTTGCAGGAAGGAATATTATTTATATGAGTCTTTAGTGTAATAAGACAGAGGTAGGGTAATATAGGTATTTAGGTAGGCTTGGTTAGGCTTTTGTGTGTGTGGTCAAGTGAAGGAAATTCCTTCACTAAACTGTAAGTGAGGCTTAATATAACAAGCACTATTTGCATTGTTTCGCTCCCCTCCACCAAACTGTAATTACGTAACGACGTAACTACATAATTTAAATACTATTTGTAAACCAATATTAAGACTTAAGAATTGCGTGCTATTAATGATATTGGTAGGGTGAGTATACCATCAAAATAAGTATAAAAAATAGATAATAATATGCTTCATAAATGGCTCGTACTATTTATCTCATGGTGTAAGTGTAGTCTCTGCTGGCTACTGCTTGGTTGGACATGACTGTGTTATGTGCACGCTGAGTGTGTAAGTAATTTTAATAATAAAATATATGCTATATCATTGATTAATAATAAAGGCGACTGGTGTACCCTGTACAATAAATTTATTCGCCTGAGAGCTCTTCCCGCGAACGCGAATCCCTCACTCTCGCACACTTACATATTACTCGCATACTTATACGTAAGAATGTATAAAATATAAATCATAGAAGATAATTCAATAATAATAATGAATAAGATTAGTGCATACCTTTGCCTCGTTTATTTGTGCTGCTTGTGTAATTTTCCTGCTGCTTACCTATTTTTGCTCATTACAGTTTAATAATAAACACAACAACAATGCAAGGCATGCACACAGCTTCAAGAAGCTATAAGGCACGACCGTATAAGGCTCTTTTTATTATTTTGACCGTTTTTCTCTATTTATCTTTAAAAATATTATTCTGAATGTAAAGTGTTCAATAGCAAAAAGTTTTGTTACTTTGAGACAAACATTTCGCCCGCATAAAGTACGTAGGATTAATACATTTCAAGATACAGCTACATAACCGTTCTTAAGCAATGAAAAATACTAACATAACTTTAACTGTTTTCGTACCATTTTGCGATGATGAAAATATAAGCCTCTCCCGTACAGCAATCGTGCATAAAAAATGTAAGAAAAATAAAAAGAAAGAGAAAAAAAAATTTTAGCTTTTAATTTGCATCAATACGGTAGTTAAATAGGGAATTATTGTTTGCTGTTGGGGAGCGGGGGAGGAAAGGGAAAAACAAATTTAAGAGATTTTGCTCATTTGATAGATCTATTATGTAATAATAAAAAAATACAATTTTTAAGAAAAGAAAAAAGAGAAATAAAATTTTTCTGGCCTAGTGCCGATTGATCCAATAGGCTTTGTAGGCGTCCTCACAGCGGAGGCAGTCGCTGGTCGATATCCCCAGCATTCCGCAGCTCTTGCAGAACTGGACGCGGGTCGAGCTGCACTGTCGCTAGCTGTGTCGGATGATGTACTGCTCAGAACTTCTCGCTGCTGTTGTTGGCTCCTGGGTGGTTGGCTGCTTGCAGATGAGGTCAAGGAGGGAGGGAATGGGCTTTATGTTTGATATTGAGTGAAGCTTGGGTCGAAATGTATTGTGTTGGCTCGGGGCGGGGGGGGGGGGAGTATAAGACTGGTTTGGAAAAGGATTTGGTATTTTCTGGGATATCAGGGGTTGCGGTGGGGAAGTGGTTTGTGAAGCGGGGAAGGGTGGTGATGCGATGGGGAAAATGGCTGAATGGATGGTCGGGAATTATGAGGTGTTGGTGAGGGATTTCGACGGGAATATGAATCTAGGTGTAAAGCAGGGTTTGGAGATCAAATACGGGGCAGGTGATAATAGATTGGGGTAGGAAGGATGAGATAACTGTAGTAGGGCTTGGGGTGGTGGGAAGGGTTTGGTGGGTTGCCGTAGAAGGAAGCACTCTGCTCTTTTTTTTTATTATTATTATTTTAACGTCGCTCTTTTTATGCTCCCAAACCGGTGCTAATCAGTGACGGAGATCATACGATATCTTGGTGAAGAAAGCACTTGTTGAAAATACATTCCCCAGTGGTATTTGTATCAATCGACCGGGGCCGGGAATCGAACCTGGGACCTCGAGATTACGAGCCCGACGCCCTACCGACCGAGCCATCACAGGCCTCAAGCACTCTGCTCTTCTTTCATTTGTGCAAGAATTTTACACAGATGGCGTCCTCCGGGTATGCAGCCCCTTGTCCCTGGACAAGGTGTTCGGCATCGAGGAGTTTGGTCTGGATGAATCGCCCACACCCTCGTCCTCTTTTAAGGGCCGTATGTTATTTCCTTATTGAGATTCACCATTTGCTTTCTATGTTTATACAAGTTATTTACGCAATCTTAGTGTCATCCTTTGGGGGCTACTCTACGGTATTGGCGTAATGAGCTTTTTCCTGGGACGTCCTCTTTTAGCTGTAGCGGCATCAGGGATTGGCTTGATTTGGGTTTTTGAAGTTATTAGCGGTTGGGGAATGAGAGTATTATTCTGATTAGAAACTGGGACTTTGCTAAGTCGCCTATTTGGTATTGTATAATCCCTTCGACCTTTGTTGTAATACATTGCATAAATATTTATGCACGCGCTCTATCCATTGTTCTGTATGTGGGGCTGGGCTTTCGCTTGGTGTTTCTATGATTTCTTATAAGGGCTACGGGACGGCGATTTCTGCCTAAGTTTAAAAAATACTGGACTCTCGTAGAGGTCATACGTTAAGTAATTATTTATTAAAAGTTGGTTTGTACTATATTGTGTTGTGTCAGTTTTTCTGTCACCATTCTATTGTCAAACTCGGTCCTATTATCTGTGACTAAGTATTTGGGACAGCCCCATCTATTGATGATAAATTCGTCAAATGCTTGTAGCACGCTCTCTGCATCAGCTCGTCTAAGAGGTTTCATCTCAATGTATCGAGTGAACATATCCTCGAATACAATGATCTATTTAAAATCTTGTGTCGACGGTGGTTTGGGTCCCATAATATCGGCCGCTACAATTGTCCATGGCTCTGTTACATTTCTCCCTTCCATTAGTCCTGTAAGCGCTTGATGGCTACTCTTATGAGCTTGGCACATTTGACATGTCTTGACGTAATTTCACCTATCAAAATATATGCCTGGCCAATAAAAGCAAGTGGCTAGTCTAGCGTAGGTTTTGTCAATACCTAGATAGCCTGCTTGCAGCATATAATGCTTCATATAGGAAATTTTCGCGACCGGCTTTCAGTAGGACTGCTTTCCATGCGTCCAAGTCGGGTATAAAGGGATTTATTAGGGGATTGGGACGGTGGGCATATAATACATTTTTGGCTATTCTAAGATCGAAGTTTTTAAGGAATTTGGATACGGCTTTTGATTTCTCTTGGTACCATGGATTGTTGCTGCTTACCTATTTTTGCTCATTACAGTTTAATAATAAACACAACAACAATGCAAGGCATGCACACAGCTTCAAGAAGCTATAAGGCACGACCGTATAAGGCTCTTTTTATTATTTTGACCGTTTTTCTCTATTTATCTTTAAAAATATTATTCTGAATGTAAAGTGTTCAATAGCAAAAAGTTTTGTTACTTTGAGACAAACATTTCGCCCGCATAAAGTACGTAGGATTAATACATTTCAAGATACAGCTACATAACCGTTCTTAAGCAATGAAAAATACTAACATAACTTTAACTGTTTTCGTACCATTTTGCGATGATGAAAATATAAGCCTCTCCCGTACAGCAATGTGCCTAAAAAATGTAAGAAAAATAAAAAGAAAGAGAAAAAAAA
Source organism: Theocolax elegans (assembly GCA_026168455.1). Classification (NCBI taxonomy): domain Eukaryota; kingdom Metazoa; phylum Arthropoda; class Insecta; order Hymenoptera; family Cerocephalidae; genus Theocolax; species Theocolax elegans. The sequence continues at coordinate 146,339 of JANSJX010000025.1, read as the reverse complement.
ATTTTAGCTTTTAATTTGCATCAATACGGTAGTTAAATAGGGAATTATTGTTTGCTGTTGGGGAGCGGGGGAGGAAAGGGAAAAACAAATTTAAGAGATTTTGCTCATTTGATAGATCTATTATGTAATAATAAAAAAATACAATTTTTTAAGAAAAGAAAAAAGAGAAATAAAATTTTTCTGGCCTAGTGCCGATTGATCCAATAGGCTTTGTAGGCGTCCTCACAGCGGAGGCAGTCGCTGGTCGATATCCCCAGCATTCCGCAGCTCTTGCAGAACTGGACGCGGGTCGAGCTGCACTGTCGCTAGCTGTGTCGAATGATGTACTGCTCAGAACTTCTCGCTGCTGTTGTTGGCTCCTGGGTGGTTGGCTGCTTGCAGATGAGGTCAAGGAGGGAGGGAATGGGCTTTATGTTTGGGATTGAGTGAAGCTTGGGTCGAAATGTATTGTGTTGGCTCGGGGCGGGGGGGGGGGGGAGTATAAGACTGGTTTGGAAAAGGATTTGGTATTTTCTGGGATATCAGGGGTTGCGGTGGGGAAGTGGTTTGTGAAGCGGGGAAGGGTGGATGATGCGATGGGGAAAATGGCTGAATGGATGGTCGGGAATATGAGGGTGTTGGTGAGGGATTTCGACGGGAATATGAATCTAGGTGTAAAGCAGGGTTTGGAGATCAAATACGGGGCAGGTGATAATAGATTGGTGTAGGAAGGATGAGATAACTGTAGTAGGGCTTGGGGTGGTGGGAAGGGTTTGGTGGGTTGCCGTAGAAGGAAGCACTCTGCTCTTTTTTTTTTATTATTATTTTAACGTCGCTCTTTTTATGCTCCCAAACCGGTGCTAATCAGTGACGGAGATCATACGATATCTTGGTGAAGAAGCACTTGTTGAAAATACATTCCCCAGTGGTACTTTGTATCAATCGACCGGGGCCGGGAATCGAACCTGGGACCTCGAGATTACGAGCCCGACGCCCTACCGACCGAGCCATCACAGGCCTCAAGCACTCTGCTCTTCTTTCATTTGTGCAAGAATTTTACACAGATGGCGTCCTCCGGGTATGCAGCCCCTTGTCCCTGGACAAGGTGTTCGGCATCGAGGAGTTTGGTCTGGATGAATCGCCCACACCCTCGTCCTCTTTTAAGGGCCGTATGTTATTTCCTTATTGAGATTCACCATTTGCTTTCTATGTTTATACAAGTTATTTACGCAATCTTAGTGTCATCCTTTGGGGGCTACTCTACGGTATTGGCGTAATGAGCTTTTTCCTGGGACGTCCTCTTTTAGCTGTAGCGGCATCAGGGATTGGCTTGATTTGGGTTTTTGAAGTTATTAGCGGTTGGGGAATGAGAGTATTATTCTGATTAGAAACTGGGACTTTGCTAAGTCGCCTATTTGGTATTGTATATCCCTTCGACCTTTGTTGTAATACATTGCATAAATATTTATGCACGCGCTCTATCCATTGTTCTGTATGTGGGGCTGGGCTTTCGCTTGGTGTTTCTATGATTTCTTATAAGGGCTACGGGACGGCGATTTCTGCCTAAGTTTAAAAATACTGGACTCTCGTAGAGGTCATACGTTAAGTAATTATTTATTAAAAGTTGGTTTGTACTATACCGTGTTGTGTCAGTTTTTCTGTCACCATTCTATTGTCAAACTCGGTCCTATTATCTGTGACTAAGTATTTGGGACAGCCCCATCTATTGATGATAAATTCGTCAAATGCTTGTAGCACGCTCTCTGCATCAGCTCGTCTAAGAGGTTTCATCTCAATGTATCGAGTGAACATATCCTCGAATACAATGATCTATTTAAAATCTTGTGTCGACGGTGGTTTGGGTCCCATAATATCGGCCGCTACAATTGTCCATGGCTCTGTTACATTTCTCCCTTCCATTAGTCCTGTAAGCGCTTGATGGCTACTCTTATGAGCTTGGCACATTTGACATGTCTTGACGTAATTTCACCTATCAAAATATATGCCTGGCCAATAAAAGTAAGTGGCTAGTCTAGCGTAGGTTTTGTCAATACCTAGATAGCCTGCTTGCAGCATATAATGCTTCATATAGGAAATTTTCGCGACCGGCTTTCAGTAGGACTGCTTTCCATGCGTCCAAGTCGGGTATAAAGGGATTTATTAGGGGATTGGGACGGTGGGCATATAATACATTTTTGGCTATTCTAAGATCGAAGTTTTTAAGGAATTTGGATACGGCTTTTGATTTCTCTTGGTACCATGGATTGTTGGTGTTTACCTTTAAGGCTGCTGCTATTGCATCTACTTCTTCAAAACCTCTGAAGAGTGCGTCTGGGACTTTGTGCATGGCTCCTTTCCGATCCACGAACTTGTTATTTTATTTCTACAAAATGGTATTCCAGTGAGCTAACCTGGCAGCTGGATCTTTTAGCTTATTAAGCCAAAGAATACTGTGCTAATTCGTGATAACGGTAAACTCTTCACCTTTCATGTATCTTTTTAGCCTTTCTACAGACCAGAGAACAGTCAAACACATTATCTTTGTAACAGTATAGTTTTGCTCTGCTTTGTTTAGCGTTCTGTTTACGTAATAGATCAGATGCTCTTCGCTATTGATCTCTTGCGTAAGAACGCCTGCTATGGCGTAATCACTGGCATCTGTTTGGAAAGTAATGAGATGAGAAAAATCGAGACCAGCTAAACTGGGGCTTGGTTTAAGGCTAGCTTAATTTTCTCGAATGCTTCTTGTTGCTTCTGGTGCCACTGCCATTGTACATTTTTTCTCATTAAATAATTTAACGGCGTACAGTATTTCGCTAAATCCTTTATGAATCTAAAGTACCAACCCACTAAGCCGTTGAAACACCTTAGCTGTTTCAAATTTGTCGTTGCTGCACTGAGAAATTCTTGGGGTATCTGCTGCACTTATGTGAAGGACAAATACAGTACCTTGCGTTTTGTACAGCAGCTCTTTTAGTGTTCGGAACTCTGCTATCCTAAATGACGAAAAAGTGTTTTGTCCTGCGACTGCAGCGCCACTTTTGATCGGTTCTCGTACCATGTTAGGGCAGCAGCCGTCCTAACAATCGTACGAATGCACGAATAATGTATTTGGACATTGGATGCTCCAAGAATTTCTCAGTGTGGGTACTCTAGAATTGGCTTTCTCTTATTCTGGTTTATTTGTAAACCGGACTCGTTAATATTGTACCCGAGATAAGTGATTTTTGGGGAGCAAAATTTGGATTTTTCGCGGTTGCTTTATTTAGGGCTATTTTTAATGTTGTCTATGTAGGTAAAAACCTGTGGCTCCCACTTCGGTTTGATTAACTTATCGCTCAACTGTTGAAACATAGCTGGTGCGTTCGTTAACCTATAGAGGACCGGAATTTGAGATTTGTGATCGCCCTCAGAAAGTGATCGAGAAAGTTATCTGATATCATTGATGGTTTATGGGGTGAAGGTCGATCAATGGTCTAGCCATTATAATAATTCTCCGGTCCTCTGAAGGCTAAACCGTAGGGTACGTGTTTAAATTGGAAAGGTTCTTTACTAGGCAGGGCAAATATTGTTATTTCCCGGCTCTCGGGGACTAGGGGAACTTGATGGTAGGCTTGTAACAAATCTAGCTTGCTAATAAATTGGCTTTCCCGCAATTAGTCCAAAATATCGTCCATATTGCGCATTGGGTATGCTATTTTCTTTGTCGCTTTATTTACTAATCTATAATGGATACAAAAGCGGTATTTACCATTTGCTTCTCGTACGATTACAGGATAGTTGCACCATGGGCTTTACCAGAACTTTATAATGTCTTCTGTCAGCATACGATCTATTTCTTTGTAACCTGCTTAAAAAATTGTTGGCAAATATTTGTGGTGTAATTGTCTTATTGGCTTTACTCCTTGCACGTCTAGCTTAAGGCTCGATAAGTTGGTACCTCCTAGGGTTTGGGGTATTTGGGGAATTAATTCGTCTAGTAAACGATTCATTTTCTCCATTTGCTCCAGGCTGGCTTGCTTTAATCCTCCAATATTTGCTACGGCTGGTATGCAATGAAGATCGTTGCCTTCTGGATAGAATTAGTGTATAATACCTTTGCTTTTCCATCAGATATCCTTTTTGTAGTTAATACTCATATTAACTTTACGCTCAGAATCAATTCCAAGTATGCAGTCGTTGTGGAGTTCATCTGTTACTTGAAATGGCATAATTACTTCGTCTCCTTAAATTTTTATTGTGATGTCAACCATGCTCTGGACAGGTATACCTGAACCATCTGCTACCTTCATTGCTGGGCATTGGGACGCTCTTAGTTTGTGTTACAGTAGTACATTCATATTGCCTCCTAGGAAAGATCTCATCAAGATCATTCAAGAGCGCAATAACTTTGTGACCGTTTATTTCCAAATTAAAATAATGCATAGTGTCAATTTTGGGGACAAGTTGGATAAGGGACTCGTTCGTTGCTAATTATGGCTCAGACCCTTTAGGGGTATGGGGTAGAGAAATACGGGTCTTTATCTCCTCTGGTTTTAGTTTACCGATGTCTGTTGTGGGTTGCATTTAGTGCACTGCCTGATGTACACGCCTGGTGTATCGCACCCATGACAGCGTCGGTCTAGGCATTCCGCTGTCCAATGGCCTAAATTGTTACAGCTGTAGAACGGCTTTGTTTGTGGGGATGGTTGTATATAATCAGGCACTGCTGCTTTGATTTAAGCTTAAGAAAAATCCCATAATTAGTGCAAATATCCCGAATACCATAAAAATTTCTGGAATTCTCGAAAAATCTAGCTATTAATGTAAATATTTCGGAAGTCCCGGAAAATCCCGTAATGAGTGCAAATATTTTGAAATACCTAATGATTTGCTATAAATAGTACAAATATCCTGAAATATATTAGTATTGTCATATATATGGGGTATTCCACGTGAAGTGGTCCGATCAAAATTTTAAAATGCACCAAATTTTGGGTACACTTTGCAAATGTTTTTCAGAATACAGAAAAAAATTTTTAGGTACTGGAATCTATTTGCTCAAAAGTTATTCTAACCTCAAAAAGTGAATTTTTTCATATTTTTTTCAACACCAGCTGGGTTTACCGCTATTTAACTCAAAAGCTATCAACTTTTACTATAGAACATTATATGTAACATTCGTTGCTAATTATGGCTCAGACCCTTTAGGGGTATGGGGTAGAGAAATACGGGTCTTTATCTCCTCTGGTTTTAGTTTACCGATGTCTGTTGTGGGTTGCATTTAGTGCACTGCCTGATGTACACGCCTGGTGTATCGCACCCATGACAGCGTCGGTCTAGGCATTCCGCTGTCCAATGGCCTAAATTGTTACAGCTGTAGAACGGCTTTGTTTGTGGGGATGGTTGTATATAATCAGGCACTGCTGCTTTGATTTAAGCTTAAGAAAAATCCCATAATTAGTGCAAATATCCCGAATACCATAAAAATTTCTGGAATTCTCGAAAAATCTAGCTATTAATGTAAATATTTCGGAAGTCCCGGAAAATCCCGTAATGAGTGCAAATATTTTGAAATACCTAATGATTTGCTATAAATAGTACAAATATCCTGAAATATATTAGTATTGTCATATATATGGGGTATTCCACGTGAAGTGGTCCGATCAAAATTTTAAAATGCACCAAATTTTGGGTACACTTTGCAAATGTTTTTCAGAATACAGAAAAAAATTTTTAGGTACTGGAATCTATTTGCTCAAAAGTTATTCTAACCTCAAAAAGTGAATTTTTTCATATTTTTTTCAACACCAGCTGGGTTTACCGCTATTTAACTCAAAAGCTATCAACTTTTACTATAGAACATTATATGTAACATTCGTTGCTAATTATGGCTCAGACCCTTTAGGGGTATGGGGTAGAGAAATACGGGTCTTTATCTCCTCTGGTTTTAGTTTACCGATGTCTGTTGTGGGTTGCATTTAGTGCACTGCCTGATGTACACGCCTGGTGTATCGCACCCATGACAGCGTCGGTCTAGGCATTCCGCTGTCCAATGGCCTAAATTGTTACAGCTGTAGAACGGCTTTGTTTGTGGGGATGGTTGTATATAATCAGGCACTGCTGCTTTGATTTAAGCTTAAGAAAAATCCCATAATTAGTGCAAATATCCCGAATACCATAAAAATTTCTGGAATTCTCGAAAAATCTAGCTATTAATGTAAATATTTCGGAAGTCCCGGAAAATCCCGTAATGAGTGCAAATATTTTGAAATACCTAATGATTTGCTATAAATAGTACAAATATCCTGAAATATATTAGTATTGTCATATATATGGGGTATTCCACGTGAAGTGGTCCGATCAAAATTTTAAAATGCACCAAATTTTGGGTACACTTTGCAAATGTTTTTCAGAATACAGAAAAAAATTTTTAGGTACTGGAATCTATTTGCTCAAAAGTTATTCTAACCTCAAAAAGTGAATTTTTTCATATTTTTTTCAACACCAGCTGGGTTTACCGCTATTTAACTCAAAAGCTATCAACTTTTACTATAGAACATTATATGTAACATTCGTTGCTAATTATGGCTCAGACCCTTTAGGGGTATGGGGTAGAGAAATACGGGTCTTTATCTCCTCTGGTTTTAGTTTACCGATGTCTGTTGTGGGTTGCATTTAGTGCACTGCCTGATGTACACGCCTGGTGTATCGCACCCATGACAGCGTCGGTCTAGGCATTCCGCTGTCCAATGGCCTAAATTGTTACAGCTGTAGAACGGCTTTGTTTGTGGGGATGGTTGTATATAATCAGGCACTGCTGCTTTGATTTAAGCTTAAGAAAAATCCCATAATTAGTGCAAATATCCCGAATACCATAAAAATTTCTGGAATTCTCGAAAAATCTAGCTATTAATGTAAATATTTCGGAAGTCCCGGAAAATCCCGTAATGAGTGCAAATATTTTGAAATACCTAATGATTTGCTATAAATAGTACAAATATCCTGAAATATATTAGTATTGTCATATATATGGGGTATTCCACGTGAAGTGGTCCGATCAAAATTTTAAAATGCACCAAATTTTGGGTACACTTTGCAAATGTTTTTCAGAATACAGAAAAAAATTTTTAGGTACTGGAATCTATTTGCTCAAAAGTTATTCTAACCTCAAAAAGTGAATTTTTTCATATTTTTTTCAACACCAGCTGGGTTTACCGCTATTTAACTCAAAAGCTATCAACTTTTACTATAGAACATTATATGTAACATTCGTTGCTAATTATGGCTCAGACCCTTTAGGGGTATGGGGTAGAGAAATACGGGTCTTTATCTCCTCTGGTTTTAGTTTACCGATGTCTGTTGTGGGTTGCATTTAGTGCACTGCCTGATGTACACGCCTGGTGTATCGCACCCATGACAGCGTCGGTCTAGGCATTCCGCTGTCCAATGGCCTAAATTGTTACAGCTGTAGAACGGCTTTGTTTGTGGGGATGGTTGTATATAATCAGGCACTGCTGCTTTGATTTAAGCTTAAGAAAAATCCCATAATTAGTGCAAATATCCCGAATACCATAAAAATTTCTGGAATTCTCGAAAAATCTAGCTATTAATGTAAATATTTCGGAAGTCCCGGAAAATCCCGTAATGAGTGCAAATATTTTGAAATACCTAATGATTTGCTATAAATAGTACAAATATCCTGAAATATATTAGTATTGTCATATATATGGGGTATTCCACGTGAAGTGGTCCGATCAAAATTTTAAAATGCACCAAATTTTGGGTACACTTTGCAAATGTTTTTCAGAATACAGAAAAAAATTTTTAGGTACTGGAATCTATTTGCTCAAAAGTTATTCTAACCTCAAAAAGTGAATTTTTTCATATTTTTTTCAACACCAGCTGGGTTTACCGCTATTTAACTCAAAAGCTATCAACTTTTACTATAGAACATTATATGTAACATTCGTTGCTAATTATATCTAGAATTTATTCTTCTGGGTTAGAATTTCTAATCTCAAGGTCAATGTTACATAAACTACATGTCAATATTCAACTTGAAAAAAGTGTAACTTCGCCAAAATTGATTTTTTCATCCAAAAGTCTAAAAGAAAGCTTGGAGCAATACCTTTCAAATGGTCTGTAGCATTTTTATGGCCTCCAATTCTGTAAAAAGTTATGACAATTTAAAGAAACACGAAATTTTTTTAAAAATTTAAATGGGAATTACCATGTTATTTTTTGTGAATTTTTTGTCTTTCTTTAAATTATTATAACTTTTTACAGAATTGAAGGCCATAAAAATGCTTTAGACCATTTAAAAGGTGTTGCTTCAAGCTTTCTTTTAGACTTTTGGATGAAAAAATCAACTGTGGCGAAGTTACACTTTTTTCAAGTTGAATATTGACATGTAGTTTATGTAACATTGACCTTGAGATTAGAAATTCTAACCCAGAAGAATCAATTCTAGATATAATTAGCAACGAATGTTACGTATAATGTTCTATAGTAAAAGTTGATAGATTTTGAGTTAAATAGCGGTACACCCAGCTGGTGTTGAAAAAAATATGTAAAAATTCACTTTTTGAGGTTAGAATAACTTTTGAGCAAATAGATTCCAGTACCTAAAAATTTTTTTCTGTATTCTGAAAAACATTTGCAAAGTGTACCCAAAATTTGGTGCTTGTTAAAACTTTGATCGGACCACTTCACGTGGAATACCCCATATATTTTTGTTAATGACATGGCAGTGACGTTAGCGGCGGCTGACGTAGGAGAATTTGTTTTAATAATATTGGGAGATAATTTAGAGACTATTAATAATTTTTTTTCATTTTAGAAAATGAGCGAAAACGTAACCCAATTAAAATATTAAGTAATGATGATATTGTCAATATGTCAGAGGAAGCTCGTTCCAGACATACAATATGTAAGTTGCAACAGTCCTATCCGAATAATGGGGAATACGATAATAAATAAGTAAAATTCGCGAAATGAGAAAAATCATTTATATCTATACTCTACGCCTATGTATGTTTCCCCTTACCGCGCCGCGGGGTCACCAAGCGCTCGTGACTACGAAGATCCGCACAAAGAGGAGAGACCGATAACTCCCGAATTCCGATCGATTGATCTAAATTTTGTTTAGATAATCTATTAATTATTTAATTTCTGTTAGTCTTTAATAATAATATAGATTCGGAATTTAAATGTTTTAATTGTTAATTAACTTTCAAATCCGGTATAAAATTAAATAACGGAGGAAAGCACTAAAATCTGGGATACTTTAACTGCGCGTAATTAATTAACGTGGAATCATAAATCGAGCTTTCGCGCATACGATTATCTATATTCCTTTATCTGATCCGGTGAGATGATCGATTCGGGAGCTCATTGTCGCGATAGATCCTATCAGTACCGTCTAAGTCGCCAAAGGAACAAGGTTTCAACATCCTGCGAGAAACTCTCGACCTTCGTGAATACGTATACTGTCGATAGTGAGTAACAAAAAACCATATCCCATGTCCCAAATCCTCTATCCAGGAACTGGCTAACCTTCTTGGTGACAAGTTCCGAGTGGTTCCGTATTTATTTATGGAACTGCGAAAACTTTTATTTTTTTTTATCGGGTAAAAGAGTTTCCACTCTTTTCCATGTGTGTGCCCCATCCTTCGGGATGACGCCGATGCCTGAGGCTAGGCTGGGTGGTCCACATGGTTCCGTGGATTTTCAGCAACCAACATAATTATCGGTAGCCGGATTATGGAGAAAGTAAATAAAAAAGGGAAGATTCTTTTCGCGTTTTCGTGCCGCGCCGGGGACAATGTTTTTAGCAAAAGGGAATAAAAGTTTTTTCTTTCTTGATTAAACAAACCGATCCGCGTAATTAGTATAGCGATTAAATCGTTAGACACGGGAAATTAATTGAATAAATTTTTTAACAAATTACAAACAAAATTTTTACTTACTGTATTATTCTGTTGTATTATTGTTGTTTTTTTTTAATAAATTCAGAAAGAGCCAAGGGCCAACAAACTAAAATTTTACTGTTTTCTTATTTTGCATGTATTAAATCACCCTCTCACATCCAAAAGAAATGCAAGTCCTATAAAAAATTTAAGATTTAATATTTTATTTTTCAAACAAAATAAATAAGAAAAAAATGCAACCGGAAGAACCCGCATCGGAGGAGAGAGACTAATTCCAACGACGTTGAATATCCGCATGAGATATAATTAATTGTTTTATAATTCAATATTAATTAATTCCTTTATAATCATAAAACTATTATAAAATGCATGAATCTTATTATGATTTGATTTTATTTGATCTTATATTTTCATTTTTCTTTATTATATTTTATTTTATTGAATTCTTGTGCTGCTTCAACTACAAGGCTGAATCGACGTCAATGGTTGCCATCGAGGGATCCAATATATAAATCAAATAACGATTTACATTATTAATTAATATTTGAAAAATTCTGCATCCTCCCGAGATAATTATAATATCAATAAAAGCACGTTGCAAAGTTTAAAACAACTTATTAATTATTTTGGTTTTTAAAAATATACTATAACATTTATAAATAAAATTACTTTCTATATATATAGTATTACTGCAAACAATGTTACGTTTATTGATGAAGCAGGAGGTGGAGCAACGGTTAACATCACCTACATGGTAATTTAAAAAATAATATTTAAAAAAAATGCATATATTGGTTGACTAATGGAAAATTTATAGAATTATGTAATACTAATTTTTGTATTTATAAATTATAATATTTTTAGCTTATAGGGTCTTATGGGAAGTAAGTTTTTTGTAATTGCAGCTTATGAGATCATGTGAAAAATGAATTATTAGTTTTTATAACTTTTGGAACACCTCGGAAATTATGTTTTGGTTTTTCCAACTTATGGAGACCTAAGGGTAACGTGTATTTTGAATTGCTAGTTTATGAGTTCATGTATGAAATTAATTTTTTATATTTATAGTTTATGGGGTCATGAGCAATTAGGATCTTCTGTTTCATCTAAAAGGACCATACAGCAAACTAAATCTTGCATTTCCAGCTTAAAGTGTCTTGTGGGACATTAATGTATTTCCGGGTTAAGGGGTACTATATGATATGCGTTCTTCCCAATACGAACTAATGATAATTAATTTTACCTAAGAATAATTAATTTAACGTAAATTCAACTTATAGGTTTTTGTGGAATATCATTTTTCTTTCTTAGTTTTCTCCTACCTTATATCGTCTTAAGGGCCATTAATAGTTTGCAATTCCAACTTATTCTGTTTCATGGGACATACAATTTACGTATTTCCAGGTTATGGGTTACTGGAAAAGCTTATGGATAACTAATTTTATTTTTTATAATTTTTAGGGTTTATGGATAATCATTTTTCTACATTAACAGACTTTTGCACTTATGAGATATTAGTTTTTATGTTTTCCTAGCATATGGGATCTTAAGAAAAATTCGTTTTTTATATTGACAGGTTATCGAATCATATTTGAAATTATTTTCCTGTATTTAAAACGTATGGGGCAATATGGGAAGTCAGGTTCTTCTGTTTCAATCTAGTAGGATCTTACGAGAAACTAAATTTAGTATTTCCAACTAATGGTATCATGTGAGACATTAGTTTTTTGTAATTTTAGCTAATGATGACATATGGGACATTAGTTTTATGTAATTGCAGCTTATAGGATGTTATAGAAAAATAGTATATTCTAACTTATTGCTCAGGAGGATTATTGGCAATGAATCTTTTGTACTAGGATCTTTAAAGAAATTAATTTCTACTTTCACGTCTTGTGCAGGCTGCAGAATGTAAAGAGTACACCTAACACCTAATGCGCAGTATGGTATAATCTGTTTGTGATACCTTATTCTTTTTCTTTTGAAACCGCCTTGATCCCCAGACCAAGGATAATGATTTATTACCTCTTCTAATAGAGAATGTTAATATCTTGCATTGTCTTTTAGCCAGCCACTTTATTTACAATGTCTAATCATATTTTATATTATTTTTTTTTTGATAAATAGTACCCAAGTATCGTCTCTTACACGCTCGTCAAAAATGTCAACCATTTTCCCAATAAAAAATGATGAGCAATTTATATTATTAAATTCTGAATCGGAGCAAAACGAAAGTTTGGCACATGAAATTGTAAGTATTATTATGGAATATCTTATAAAACATTCAATATTTGTATCTAATATATAGTCTTTGAAACATTATATGCGAAAGGCTATTTTAATGTTTGTACAGCGTGCGCGAGATATCCTTCTCACAGTAGTGCATGCGCAATAGATAATTTACATAGAACATTTAGTAATCATACGAAAGATGATCCTTCACTTTTTTTTAGTTGACATTAAAAATGGTGATTCGCACAAAGTGTTTCGAAATAGTATATTATGATACTGTTGTGCGAAATGGTTTTCAGCCTTGCTGGAGGTTATTCAACAATACATAATTCTTTAAATAACGAATTGTCTTTAAAATTAGTTTATTTATGCAATAACTCAAAAATCTTAAAATAGAAGATGCATAAATTTATGATTTATAATTCAACTTTTGTCACATTTACTTTTAACGGGAACATAGAAATAAATACATAATCGGGAGCGAATCCAACATCACAAATATTATTTGAAAAATAACACCAATAAGTAAATAATGCGTAGCGATGTACAACCGCAATTTTTAGGCCGAGGTCGGTGCCGTGTCGTCCGCTTTCTCACTCCTTACCTTTTTCACTCACTTACTCACTCCTCACCTTTTCAGAAGTAACAACATAAATGTTTTATTAAAATACAAATTTGTAATATACTGCAAAATCATTGTCGATTATCTCTATTTGATTTCAGTACTTTCTATTATTGAAAGTTTTTCAGGACAATATTTCTAGTTACTTCTTATATATTACATGGTTGTGAAAACTAAAAATATCTACATCTTCTTAGAATGAGGATTTTATTTTAGTACTTTCTATTATAGAAGCTAAATAATACAAATGTAATAATGAATAAATAAATTAATTGAAAAGAAAATCTACAAATAAAAACATAAGAAATAATTATATAATTTATTTTTAAATTAAACATATTAAAAGTTAACGATTATTTTAAATGCAGTATAACATATTTTTATAAATAATATGGAAGAAATTTGTTAAATTTTAATAAACAAAATAGTGTTGAAGGAGTTATCAATCCTGATAGTACCTATCCATTATTTAATTTTAACATCACATACTTGTTCTAGGTACCCTATAATTGTAAAAGATTTTATTTATAGGCTTTATATTTACAACAATTTGGAGGCATTGATGGGCATAAAATGATGCGGCTTATTTTATATGCAACTGTAAGTGATGAACTTGGCTGTATGTACAGTGGACGAGGTCAAAAACAAAAAAAAATTTTTGTGAAACTTTGTTTTACAAATTAATCGAGGGTATGTATTTGATAATAAATAGACGCTTGATTTAACCATAAGGATGATGCGGTTTTTCTCTTGATAACCGATAATTTTTTAAATTGTAATAAATTACAATTTTCTAATAAGTTTCGTCTGTTAGGTTTTGCAAACCTCGTGTATCAAATAAATAACAGACGAAACGTCGTATGTTAAAAATAATTTTGCAAAATATGGTTGTGTAATTTATTACTTACCGGGATTGCCGCTTAAAAAATCGTTATCTAATTGAAAATACAAACTTTGAAAAGTGAGCATTTACAAAAAATCGTAATTTAATATTGATTTTATCTTGGTTACCTTACTTGGGTCTTTACCAATCAACAATTAATAAAACACTAACATTTTTAATAAAATTAAAAGTTTTTTCTTAATACTATTCAAATTCTAAACAAAAACAATATTTTTTAGATGTATGTGTATCGTCTAAACATAAATATACAAGACGTGAAGCCATAATCACAGTTAGTACGTGGTTAAAAGAGAGACCAGCTGCATTAAAAAAGAAGTAACTTATAATTCGTAAATGCACATGCTGTAATGCATATAATAAAACAATACTTAAGTGAAGAAGGGGTAAACAAGGTTCTATTTTAGAAAGTTAGTTAAAAAGAGTTTGATTTGTCATAACGCTGAACACAGTGATAATTTAACCTTTAGAGGGCCAGCATTTGGGATGACATATCCTCCATAGAAAAGTGGTAAAATAGGTATCTTATATTATGGATTGGTCATTAACCTTTAGAGGGCCGGGGTTTTGAAAAATTTGAAAATCGCATTTTTCTATAGGAATGTGGTCTAAGGTCCCTGACTTACAGCCAAACTAAGTTGCGATGTTGGTGAGTCAGACCCCTTACTCCTAGAGGCGTATTCTGGCCCTCTAAAGGTTAAAATTACTTATATAAATGTCCGGTCCATTAAACAATTGCCCATTTATATACGTGTATTTATGTTAAGTTCAGCAACGTATAAGTTTGTTAAAAAAAAAAGTAAGCTAATATGAAAAAAGTAAAAAGGATATTGCTTTATTATCCTTCAATTGGTATTTCATAAAATTATCCAGATTAACAGTTGAAAAACTTCAGAATTGTATGAAACAATCATAATTATCGAGCCAAAAAAGTTTCTACGATTTTTTTTACAAACTAGCATTACTAATTTTTACATAAAATACACATATTTAAATAAAAATTAATTAACTGGCCGGATATTTTTACTTTTTAACTGTAAATTTATAAATTTATAAATTTGTAAACTCACAATAGTTCAATAATACATCTTTGACATATATAATTAACATAGAAAATTGTTTTAGTTTCAAAAACTGCTTTTACGTTCATAGAATTGAATTATGAAAACAAAAAATATATGAAAGTAAAAAAGCTTAGACTTTTTACTTTTTACAACTTTTTTTTTAATCTTTGTAACTTTCCTCGATAGACCCAAGTACATTTATAGAAGATGTGCCTTATTATTTACCTTCTCATTCCTCAACTTAATCTAACTCGCAACAAAGCCCTTACATAATAAACTCGTCTGTTTTCATTTAGGCAATAATTCATTCGTTTGATCACCTAGCGCCAAGCAAATCTTTTACCAAGTCTAAACGGAAACTTCCTTTAAAATCACGAATTTGTTGAGAAATATTGTTTAAATAAACTTTTTTACGCGCTAATTTCTCGCTCGAAATAGAGGAAATTGTGCAGAAAGCTGTGGTAGCTGCTAAATCAATGTAATCATTTCGTATGGGGCAACATACTTAGCGAGTGCATGTTATCTTCTTAATATAATATAGATTATTGTTTTGCTTTATTTATTTTATTATTAGTTTCGATAAATATTACGCAATCTAATGTATTTGTAGTCACCATAAGATATAATTATGATCGAAAAATACCTATGCTCAGCCTGTTAATAATCTTGATCAATACTTTTCTAATAGAACATTAATTTTATTGTATTTAAAAATTAGAATCTTCTTCACCGTTCCTTCAAATAAGTAATATAATCTTAGCAACATACTATTACTCCACCAAAAAATATTCTTATATTTAACTAAAAACTTTTTATGTATATTTTTCATTTATTAAATTTATTCAGTAGATTCCATACAAACTATCAAGGTGTTTTTTTGTGAAAAGAAGATTGACCAACATGACAATAGAGGTACATACTTGACTTTTTTCCTTGAGCCTGAAGGGACCAAACAATGCTTGTCTCGAAATCTGAACTGTTCCTTTTTTCAATACATTCGATATAAATAGGTTAATTTTGCAATAAAATATTCACTGGGAGCTTCTATGTAAGGAGTTCTATACCTTTATACAATGATTTTAGCTACCAGAATAAATTTCTATGCTAGATACCTTCCTTGTACGATTATTCACGTTTTATTTACTCGTGTTTTTTGTTTTCTGAAGTACTATAATATAATTAGAATACTTTTTCGAAAAGTCTTGATTTTTATTTTGTACAAGAAAATATCTCATTTTAATAGATATTGAGAAAGTAACCCCCTTAAATCAAAGCTCAATAAGTACTTTATCGTAGAACTTTTTATGCATATAAATTTATAAGAAAATTTTTAAGAACTTACCAAAAGGTTTTTGATTTTGTCGAGTTAACTCAGATTTGTTCCCTTAAGTGATATTCTTCTTATTATTAATTAAAGTGTATCGTCGATAGGCGTTCGGCTTCCGGCTGTCATCAACCCACCGTTCCGCGTCCGTAGACCGATGTCCGGCGTCCGGCGTTTGTTGTACGACATATTTTATTACTTGCATGTATTTTGAATATATTTTTGAAGGTGTATATATTGGGTGAGAACAATTCTCCGCGGACGACATTCATTAATCCTGGGGGGTTATCCAAAGATATCTAGACATCATCTCCAGGTAGAATTATTTTTTAGCCTATTGTGTTTGAGTGACCGCGCATCCCCATGGATGACGTTTATCCGTCTTGGGGGTTATCCTGTGATACCTGGACATCGCCTCCAGAAAGAAATATTTTTTTAAAAAAATTGTTTTTTCTTCTTGTAGCGCTTGATGACAAAAATAAGGAAAATAAACGTATGTTCAGTCATGGTCAATTATTCGTTGCATTATCAAAAGTTAAAGATAAAAAAAATTTAATAGTAAAATTTTAAAAATTATCAATCATTCTTAAGGGGGTTCCATACTCAATTATTGACGATTAATTAATAAAAAAGTATAACGGTTTGTGAAAAAAGAAGAGAAGAGGCGCCTTCGTCTATCGATAATCTAACTGTGTGCTGATTTTTAGATTAAAATATTATTGCGTTTTCGAGAAAAGTCTTACCAAAAATATCAAATCTTTTCACCTCGTTGAGGTTAGGATCACATTTTTGGTAATATTTTTCTCGAAAACGTAATAATATTTCAATTTCAAATTCAGCACATAATTATAGATTATGGACAAACGAAGGCGCCCCTTCTCTTATTTTTTCACATACTCTTTTATTTACAAATTTATTACTGATAATCGCGATTGCCGATAAGGTAGGGAGGATAAATATTGACTATGACACCCCGTTAATCAATGATATTAAAAATCAAAATCATTCGACCGAGGGAGTGTTAACAAGTTTGCTAGGATCTTCGCTAATTAAGTAAGAAAATCATTTATGAATCACGAAATTATTTGTATTTATCTTTCATTTTCTCAGAATTTCGAAATGTAGCTTAATTTCGGAATATTTGAAAAAGGAGCAGTTCTGATTTCCGAACAAGCATTTTTTGGTTTTTTAGAATCAAGGAAGATTATGTGCGTATATTTAGCGTCATTTTGGTCAAATTTTTTTTAATACAAAAACATCGTTCAAAGTAATTGCTAAATGTGTGAGGTAAACCTCACACCGGTATTTATTTATAATTAACTAAAGGAGGGAAGCCTTGTCGAAGGGACGTACCTGAAATAAGAAAAAGAATTATTAGTGTATATAGATAGATATAAGGTTAGCGTAGAGAAAATAGATATAAGTAAAATAAGATTTTAATATAATATCATACCTTTGAGACGACGAGTCCTGGGTGATCCAATGATGCTATCCCTGTGAGTCCTGTCCTTGGAGGCGATGAGTCCTGGGTGAACCTTTTGGCCCTGGGTCCGCTCCTTGGTAGTGTCGGTTAGCTGAAAGGTTAATAATAAGTAAAACTAGAATACATATAAGGTTAGGATAGAAGGATTGATAGAAGGATAGAGTTAGTTATAATAAGGAAGTTAGGTATGTGTGTAGGATAGTATGTATAGGATATGGGGATAGAGGTTAGGAAGGAAGTAAACACCGGCTACGAATCCTGGCCCGAGCTATTCTCGTCACCGATATTTTAGTACGTAAAGGGAAGGAATTAATAGGGTTTTATTTGATTTGTTGAGGAAATCGGAGTATTGGAGAAAGGAGGGAGTTAATAACAAAGAGGAAACGATACAACCATACCGCCACTGACGTCCAACCATGTTCCCACGTAGATTCAGTACCATCTCCCGACGACCTGGTGATGGAGAACGAAGGCAGCCACGAAGATGACGACCCAGGAACTGGTGCACTCTCCACAAACACAAGATAAAAACCCGTTCGCCGTCGTGTAAACAAACGACGCCCGACTCGCGTGCAACGACTCGGCCGGCTGCTCGCATACTAGGGTCAGCGCGGCAGAGAGAGGGGGGGCGGCGCTCGCTGCTCTCGCACATGCACGCCGCGGCACATGGCGGCGCACCGAGGAGGGGAACGACGGAATGAGCGGGAAGTAGCCATCTACAGCGTGTGCGTACGAGAGAGAAAGAAGACACACCTGTTGCATTGGTGGAGGCGCAAGTCAGTTCCTCAACGGAATACGGGTTATTTCGTTATTCCGTCACTGGGGAAAAGAAGATTGTTACGGGAATAGATGGCGCGGACGGCGGTAATAGTCAACCATCTAATTAACCTGGAAGATATTATTGGTTGAAAATCAAGGAAGAAGAAGACCATCAGCGCCGCGTTTTAACGAACTACGAGGACGATCGGGATGCTACGAGTCCCGATCGTCATTCGTAGCCGGATAGTTTCATTGAGCGCACCTAGTTATTTTGATAGAGTAGTTCCGTAGGAGTATTTTTATAAAGTAGTAATTATTCGAGTAGTAGAGTTAGTTTTGAAGAAGATCGTTTCTCGTTGTGGTAAGTGGGCTGCACGGCCATCAATTAATATATTGATTGAAAGAATCGCCGGGGATTTCTTGCGCGTCGCGTATAGACCTCCTGCGAGCCGCGCCGCCATTTTAGCACGTGCCGCGAATTCGAGTTTGTCCGTTTCAAGGGTTGGGAAACGGTTTATTAATTATTACCGGAGCTTATGAGACGCGAATATCGGGTTAATTAATTAACACTATGTGGTTATCGGTGATCGGAAGATCGGGCTAGTTCGCGGGAATTTTATTTGTCGAATTTACTTCGTGTTCAAAATATTGTAACGGTGATCACCCGTAGTGATCGAAATTTGGAGTGAATAAATAGATCGAAATAATTAGTGATTTGATCTAATTAAAATTATTGAGTTTCCTAATTTATCGACCTGTACCTCGACAATTTATCGCCACGTGTTTCCGAAGGAGATAGGATTCGTCGTTGGTTTCGCCACCTCCGTATTGGCGTTGGAGCCACGTCCTGAGGAGTCGTACCGGGAAATTAATTGTATTGGTAAGACCTGGCGCCCAGTAAAATATTAAATACGGTCTTACCGGATTTTAAGGTAACATATATATACATTAAATAAAGTGGAAACGAGTAGCGTGGTTTACGGGCCACGAAAGTGAGGACCACGTTACAAATGTGATCAAATATTGATAAGATTTAACTTTAGGAGACTATATGAAGTTACATTGCGAGTAAAGCCGTAAGTTAATACTTATATTCATACATATGCGTCTAAATGTATCTATACACAAAAGTAGTTATGAGGATACCAGCGCATCAAAGTAAACGTAACTCATGCTGCCAGTCATATCGTCTGCGATTGTTTTGCTGAATCAGCAGATACCCGTCTAGGATTGACTTGCTGACGGTATGTAGTATTTGATGATACCTATGACTCACGCAGCTCACCGGTACGGTTTTTAAAACCGTTTGCTGGTACAACATTGTATTCAAACATGACGCATTATGATTTAAACTTTAAAATAATTATTTTTTACGAATTTAAAGTATTAGTCATAAAATAAATAATTAAAATTAACTGTCATATATGTGATTTATTCTATCTCTATTTTTATACATTTTGTACATTGCCCTCGGATTGTTGAATGTACATATTTGGAGAGATCTTTTCTGTAAAGTGTTTCCACACATACATGGATGGGGACTCATCCTTACTATTCCTTTCTTTACTCAGCAATAGAATATGCAGATTATTGCTTTTACTTTGGCGATGTAGACTTACCACATCTAAATGTGTTAAATTACTGTCGTCGAATAGTATTTGATACCCCCGATATACGTGTTGTAATTGAAATCTTAAATGTATAAGAGAATATTGCAGCAAAAATTTAACTATAACGTTTTCTATAATCAGGTTTTTTGAATAAACAATTTAAATTACTCTATTAAAGAAATATTTCTTTCAATAATTAATAATAATAAAGTGATAATGACAAAGTAAAAAGATAAGGGATCGAACAATAACAATTAAAGAATTAAAAGTTAATACAATTATATTTTAAATATTTAATTATTATATTATTTTCTTTATTTATTTACTAATTTTTGTGCCATTTTTCTGGCACTTCCTGCCGTTGTGCCCACCTGGAGGACATCAACGGCGGTCACCTACCACCTCTGTGTGGGTGCTTTTTCCCCACGTTTTTTTTAATCCCCAACCATCTCGCATTTGCTCGGGGTTCTGCCCGTGGGAGAGGGAAACCTGTGAAGCAGGAAAAACTTCACCCGAGATGGCCCGGTGTCTTCGAAACATTCTGTTTGGGTGTCAAAGTCACATTGCGTAGGCCATGACACCGAAACAGAACGTTCCACACCTCCCGCTCACGTTGTGGAATGTGAAAATACACCTAACCGATCACGAAAGCCGTACGAGAATGGTTTCCCATCCAAGTACTAACCGCGCTCAGCGCTGCTTAACTTTCGCAATCGGCCGAGGTGCGTTTCCACCACTCCGCCACCGCGTCGGTAATTATTACATTATTTTTACAATATATTATTAAACATGAAACATTCTATTAAGTTACATGTAGTAAAACTACAATGTTACAATATAGCATTATCAAAAAAGGTTCTACACAATGATGAGGTAATTGAAATTAAAGAGGATCATATCAATAAATGGACCGATACCTTCTGTAAAGCGTTTTCGTCGTAATATATAGTAATGAAAAAAAATTACATTCGATAGATTGAAAAATGTGAATACATGTTTCAACGAAAGATTAAAATATTTAATTAATATATCGTCGCTTGTAACTGTTTTGATTCGGGAAACTATTAACTTTGCACGTAATAAAAATGTTAGTATGCATAACGCTTAAATAACTCAATATATCGACAAAAATATTATAAATGTCACATTAAACAGTTATGATAAAATTTTCGATTCTATTTATTTAAAAGTTAATTAGACAGTGTCTATTACTGTAAATTCTTAAAAGATAATTATTTTAAATATTAAAATCATAATTCATCTTGTTTGATTACCATACTGTACCAAGAAGCGGTTTATAAAACCGTATGGGTGAGCTGCGTGAGTAATAGGTGTCATCAAACACCACACACCAAACATCAATCGCGACCGACCGATGCACTGTGACTGACCACATGTGTCACGTTTATTTTGGCGCACCATTATCCCCTCATAAGCAATCACAATAGTCTAAATCCTTGAATTCTCGTATAGCAGAAATTATGAATTTAGAACGACGTCTGCAGACTTCTGATGGGAACGTACAACATAAATTTTGATACTTTTCTATTTTTTTTACTATATTAACTTAATTTTATAAATCTTACTAGAATGGAAACAACTGATAAAAAAGAAAAGAAAAAGCAGAATAGGAAAAGCAGCCAAAACTATACTAATGAAGATAACGCAACTACAACTGACGAAGATAAAATACAACTAAAAAAGAATAAACAGAGAACAAATAAAAATACTCAATCGATGGAAAATGTATACTACCAACCTTCTACATCATGTTATAAGTATGTAACAAAGTAATACACATAGGCGCATATACACACTGGAGCGTGTGTGGTGTGTGTGTGTATGCGCGTGCGTTCAGAATGTGTGTGTGTGTTATGTGGTCACGTATGTATATAAACACGTATATACACGTACGTATGATTTTATACGTGTTGCCGCGTGTATGTGTATGTAACATGTGTTTGAAAGCCTGCATGTCTGCGTAAGTGATTTATTCACGTGTGTTTATGTGCGTGCTTATCTGCATGTATTAGTTTGTGGGCAAGTGTCTAATCACTTGTTCACTAGCACATGCACGTATATGTGTATTTGAGTGTGTATGATTATCTGTAGGATTGTAAAAATGACAGTTTGCACGCATGCATATAATCGGGTATTTGCACGTACGTATGTGCATATATGCATGTGTGTATAGACCAGATCTTGGAAGTAGGATATAATTTCCAAGAGCCGAACTGCTAGAAAACAACCTCTCTACACCCGGCTTTTTCCTCTACAGGACTGCTGTTAAGGGGATGTCGGAGCTATAGCCTCCATCAAAAGCCGCTCGATCTCGCGGCTTCGAATGGCGCTGTAGTCAGGTGTCGATTTTTACGTTAAACGTACTTCAAACATAAATTATAAATTTTACAGCTATATAGTGCTGTTGAAAGATACTTTCGCCCCTATCTATAACTAAAATAAAGGTAATTATAATATTACTCTTGGCAGCAAATGTTTATTTTTTTAAAGAAATGTGAAATACGTCTCATATCCAATGAATCTATATCTACCGTAATGCTACATGCAACGTATTTCACATTTCTTTAAAAAAATAAACATTTGCTGCCAAGAGTAATATTACAATTACCTTAATTTTAGTTATAGCTAGGGGGGAAAGTATTTTTCAACAGCTCTATGTAGCTGCAAAATTTGTAATTTATGTTTTAACCCTTTGAGTCATGCTTTTTTCTACTGCATATTTTGACTTGAAATTTTGTACACGGTGGTTTTTGGGGTTGCTGATCCCGAATCTGAGGTTAGATTTTTTTCTTTTTCTCCTAAGAAAAATAAAAAATAAAAAAAAAACAAAAAAAAATAAAAAAAAAACAGAAATATACAAAAAAAGCAAAAATAAAAGGAACTAGAAACTCTCCACGTCCACGTTGTTAGTTCTGGGTAATGCTCAGAGTCCATTATCTGCCATTTAAATTTTTTTCAAATTTAACCTTAAATTCATGATCCCGAAAACCCATATTGGATTTACGTTGAATTTTCCAGAGCTAATAGTAGTTTTGTAATCAACGGCCCCGAAAACCTCCAAATACGAATATTTAGACTAAAATATTCAGAAAAATAAAGTTTGATTGGTTTGTCGAAATGATTAGTTCAATTTTACACATTTTTCCGCCATCTTCGATCCGCCATTTTGAAATTCAAAATTTTAACCTCAGTTTCATGTTGAGCGACGCCAAAAATCCCCGAGTACAAAATTTCAGACCAAAATATGCAGTAGAATCTTTTTGACAGCGGTTTAAAAAGGTGGTACTCTGGCAGTACCGCTGTGACTCAAAGGGTTAAGTACGTTTATCGTAGAAATCGACACCTGACTACAGCGCCATTCGAAGCTGCGAGATCGAGCGGCTTTTGATGGAGGCTATAGCTTCGACATCCCCTTAAGCATTACTTCATGAGAAAGGCACAGCCGTTTTTACTTCTTCCTTCTACCTTGAGCTTCCTGCGTCCCTGTTCTAACCGAGGTAGTGGTAATCAATACCAGGATTCGATGAGCTTAATTATTCTTTCTTTTTTTATCTTTCTTCTTCTATCTTCATCCTCATTCTTCTTTCCTTTTTACTCTTCGCGCCGCACAGTGAGGTAAAACCATGAAATTTGTGTCAAATTCGTAGAACTTTGAATAGGATAAGGATAAGACTACGAACCTTGTGGCATTTAACAGTTCGTGTAATTGTTAATATAAGAAAATAATGCCAATCCAAAAAAATGATTATCTGACCTTGATCTTCAAGGTCAAAGTTCCAGTTTTTCAGAAAAAAATCACTTTTTCTTATTTCTTGGCTAGGTAACAATTTTTTAAATATACTAAACATAGCTTCTTATAGATTTTTTCGCGAGAAATCCAAAAATGACCGATTAAATTAAATTAGAATTTTTCAAACCGCAGAAATTGGTAATTAAAATTGTCTTCTAAAATTTTTCATTTGATTTTGGATTTAGCTATTGATTACCCTTAAAATTGTCAAAAATTTTGACTAGGGCTCCATTAATGTGCTAAAGTTTGACCTTGGTTATATCCCTTAAGGTAATTTAAAGGTCAAATTAATTTTTTAACGAGATTTTTGATCTTGCATTATTAAAGAGAACCAAATTTTATTATCAAATATGGTATTTATTGATTTTAGATATTTAGAGTATAAAACTAATTGGTGTAAAGCTTGGTAGAGCAACTATTCCGATGGGAAAACAAAGGTAAATGAAAAAGTTGAAATTTGGTATAATTAGTATGTTTATTCTATGTAATGTAATGAAAAATTATTATACTGTAAGGTACAAATATGATACTCTATGAACACAAGGGTATAATTAACAATGTAATGTGACAACTTTTGTTACGATTGATTTTACACACTTTATATCGTACATGCCCAATTTTTCAGCACTATCCGAGTAGTTGCTCTACCAAGCCTAGACACCAATTAGTTTCATATGAAAAATCGCGTAAAAAAATAAATTTGACCTTCAAGTTACCTTGAGGGATATAACCAAGTACAGCCTCAGTCCCGTGTTTGGCTTGCTTTCGTCTTGTGTAGTCAAGGGAATTCCTACAATTACTGTAAGATACATTGAGAGGATGTCTAAGGTCCTTCAAATATTTTTCTATGATAACTAGCGGTACGTCATCTGCAAAGGCACGGATGTTACTGTATTTAGCGATTTGAGCTTCGGGGCCAATCATATATGACATTCCAGTGTAGTATTAGTAGTTTGGGTTTGACTTCAGGGTCGTATTTCAAAATCCTGTTGGTGGACTATCTGGTTATCATCCTTCATAGAGACCTCGAACTTCAATTTTCTCCAATGTTTTAATGATATGATCATATGATGAAGCCACACTGCTTGTCCCCGCTCTTCCATTTTTCGTCGGAGATGGCTTTTTTTCTCAAACTGGTTTTCCGACAGCTGTTCATCCATAACCTCTTTCATTGTCTCATAGATTATTTGCTTTAAGATTTTTCCTACTGTATCAAGCTTTCAAAGTGCATGATAAAATGAGGATTCGTCTGGTGGTTTTTTTCTTTTTCGAGACAAGAACTAGTCTACTGTTTCCTTTGGCCACAAAAACTCCTTCTAGAGAATTTGAGGACTCTAGTCCTGAGGCCTTCAGATTTCCCACTTTCGTACAGGCATTCATTAGTTCCTTCCTTGTAATGGAAGTAATGTCCTCGTCTTCAATCTGTCATCTGCAATCTGCGATCTCAAACATCTTCTCCAAAAATACTGGACAAGCTGGAGATGCCAGTCCGTGAGGCTTTAGGAGCTTTATAATGACCTTATAGGGTTTTTCCCACGAATCAACATTAACCTCCTCGAAAAGCGTTTTCCAGCACTGTTTGCACTCGCTCTCCCTGATTGATTTAGCTAGTCTTAAACAGACTTTTCTGCTTTCTTTTTTCTTTCTTTCCTTTTCGTGCTATGGTCATGTTACAGGGATTAGAAACTCGCTTCATTATCTTTGCTGCCTCCACTTCTGCGTTTTTGGCGTTGAAGGGTTCTGTACCCAGTGTCACTTTAAAGAACTCAATATCGAATTACCCATACTTCCATTCTCGAGCATTAGATAAGGTTGGCGCTGTTCTCGTTTTTTCTATTTCCCATGTAAACACTCTTCTTCAATTTATAATCTGCATGGAACATAACAGTTATAGTAATAAATATTACCGAGCTTTGTCCTTACAAATCAATTTCTTTTGCATGTATCCCCTGAATCTACTTCTGACGGTATACAGTTTTATCTTCATTTTTTCTGCTAAGAACCATCAGCAATTGTCCTGTGGACGTCTTATGTATCTTCTCAAAATTGTCTTCCACATCCTGCGCAGGCATTTCTATTTTTAATTTTTTGAGAATGTCCGTATATGACCTATCTGGTTTAGCACTAATCAGAAGCGCATTATGAAGAATCTGTGCTCTCTTCGCCATAGCTAAATTCTTAGTTTTATTATTCTTCTTCTTCCTTCTGTTTTTCAGGCCTTGTCTTTCGTGTCCTATCCTCTTCAAATTTCGTATTAGGTATTCCCGCAGATAGCCTTAAAATTTCATTTGATTCATTTACCCATTGCTGGCCAGTTCTTTTTCTGGAGGACAGGCCTGCACATTGTACGCGTGTGTTGCTGTGTGTGTAAAATGTGCATATGCATATGTATATTAATATGTAGGATTATGTTATATAACGTATAATCATATATTAATACTAATTATATTTTTTTATTAAATAATAGGGGTGAAAGAACTGCAAGTAAAATGTCCATAAAAAAGCTCAATAAATATAATACTTCTACAACGAAGAAATACGCGTGTAGCGAAAATGGGGAAACCGATTCAGATGAGACATTGCAAAGAAACAATACTATAGCTGAAGATATATCCACGGATGAAGATTTAAATGTACCGATTTCCGATTAAATTTTTTATAATCTTTGTAGTAAAACAAAAAATAAAAAAATATAAAAAAAAATAAAAAACGTATTTGTATACCGTCACATACCCAATTGTTGATCATGAACCAATTTCTGATCAGTATATTATTTCAATAAAATAATAAGATTTACATAAATCTAAACGTTGCTACGCACAATTTGAAGGTTAAACAATCAATAATTGTTTAGTAGACTTAAATAGAAAGTGGTATATGTACCGAAAATTTACTGATCAGAAATTGGTACTTCCCGCTTTTTTTTCTTAGATTGTTGCTTACTTTAAAAATAGCACCTATTTTATTTTTCTGAGATGGCTAAAAGGAAGTTTAATACTTATACTTTCTGTATCCGTCTAAATATATACAATTATTAGCTTTTTTAACATAAAATTATTCTATGAACGTACAGATTTACCTTAATTGATCAACAATTGGGTATGTGACGGTATATATTTATTAACGTCACGGTAATTGTTAAAACAACGTACATATAATGCTATTTCCAATAATACTATTTACAAGACATTCTGAGAAAATAATTGAAAAAATAAAGATTTTAAAGAAATTTTTTACTAAAACTATTGTATCATATATGATATATTCGGCATTAAAAGATTAACTATTCACTTAAATTACCAACTTAAAAGCTTTGTATAATATCGCCACTAAAATTAAACAGAAAAGATTGGATATGTTCTGTGAACATGACTCTATTAAGTAAAGTGTAGAATTACTTTATATTTAAATATTTCGTTTTAATATACACTCTTTTTCTTTAAGTGAAGACTTTATTGATCTCTACGAATAAGTTATTTATTTGGATGATCTTTACCGACGTTTCGGACGTTTCTACGCTGTCCCTTTTCAAAGCTAAAACAATATAATTACAAAAAAACACTGTAACAGAAGAAATACATTTCAACAAAACCCAAAATACATGACACACTCAATAATCTTACCAGCGATAACATGTAGAGACAACTACTACATCTTAAATTAAAAAACGACGTACTATCCGAAGCGCACAATCATTGAAACAGTTGTAGTTATAAACATCAATAAACAAATTAATATAAAAATGATTAAATAAATAAAGAAAAAGAAAACAATGTTCTTTACATCTTAAAAAATTAATTAGTTTAAAGAATATTAAAACACCGATAAAAAACACACCTCACACACAGTCGAGAAACTCTATGTCATATATAGAGGACTTCTCCGAAAGGAGTCCTCTACAGTAATTAAACTAATATAGAAATCTTGAAATCGTTTAGCCCCTGACACTACAATACTTATATATAATATATATGTGTGTATATATATATATATATAAACACATCAATATAAAAGTCGCGAAAGCGATAATATTGCGAGGCCAAACGAGTCGGGAGTTCTCCCGTGTATCAGGAAAACATGCGCCGCGAAGAAGCTGCAAACAGACGCACTATGCTAAGACCATCTGGGATTCTACCGGCAGCTCGGAAGCAAACAGATCAAAGCGCACCACCTCCGCTCACCACATTATTCTCCGATACCGAGAGTTCGACTACACCAAGTAAACGACCGAGTATAAGAGTTGTATCGGGTAGCAACTGCAATGGTCCACCTATGCACACAACGTTCTCACACTATTAAGCGCTACTATATACACCGAGTTTTCTCACACAAGTATTTCTACACCAGATATGCGTGTATATTTGAATATGTGTGTAAGTGTGTTTTTATTTATTTCTTTTGTGGAGGAGACGGTAAAAATGCTCTTTTTGCACGGAATGTGGGACTCGATTAGCGTAACCGATACCCACTAAGAAGGGCACTTAATCGGGCCAAGCGGCGCGATTCGGCAAGGCTGCCTTGCCCCCTTGGGATAGTGACGTTTTAATCTCACTATCCATTATTGATTTGATTTCGGGGTGCCTTCTCCTATCTGGTTTTGGTTCCCCCCGAATATTTGATTTTACCGGTACCATCCATATCTGGAAAGCATTTCTCAATCCACCACCTCGGGAGGCGCCACGATGCGGGACAAACTCGACACGGGCGTGCGTGTGTGTGTATGTGTATGGACGTGTGTTATGGACGTGTGTCTACGTCACGCACGTCTTTGCTACACGATATGGCTTCTGCAAACCACCGACCTACGTAACCGAGCGGGATTTAGCGCGCCCGGGGAGAAAAAGGGGAACGCTCCTTCACCTAAACCGCCTCAGGTATATCTGAGGACGGGGACGGGACACGTGGGTCCATACGTTGTACACCACTTACTGTTTTTCGTCGAATCACCATTCGAAATCATCCGCAGCGTGGAGAGACGCTCGCCGTAAAGACTCTATATCACATCCTTCTCTCTCGCTCCTATGTATTTTGCCGCTACAGTCTTCCTTCTCAACAGCAGATTCGAGGCTCACAATCGGTCGACTGCTGCTCGATCGTGTGGGAAAAATCACTCCGTATCCTCACTCTAACACCCACACCAACTCAACCAAATCGAGCGTCGTAAAACACTTGCAAACGCTATCTGTGGTTTCACTCATATACACGTATCGCGTGCTATACTCTAACTACCGGTTGCGCTTTCCATTTCTGTGCCCTTACCTGTTCGGTAACTTGCTTACCGTTATAAGTAACTAATGTATTTTAATTATTACTCTATAAAAATACAGTCATACTTCTTTTAATAATTGACATATTATTACATAGTCGCATCAGGCAGCGTTTTGCAGTGTTAACAAGTAGGCTATAATTCGCAACATTTCAGTGTTTAGAAATATTTGACCAAGTCAACCAAGGTTAACGAAATAAAAAAATTTATTCAATTAATCTTTTTGCAAACAATTGTTACATTACTAAAATTATTACGTTTACCTAAAGTTGCAAATTACTGTCAAAGACTACCAAACGCTGCAAAACGTTAATAAATACTTCTTACCGATGCAAATGGTTCGAATTTTATACTTTATGCAAAATTAGTCACCATTTGGCAATATTTTCGTTATTATTAATTATTACGTTAGGCTGTATTTTCACTCGGAGATATATGAATAAACATGAAACATAAACCGAGACAGATAAACACAGGCAAACATATTCAGATAAAAACGGACAAGCACAGTAAGATATACACATATTTTAACATAAACAAGCATACTTATAATCCTACTTATAGTAAAGCTAAAATTTATAACGCGAATAATAGGTCTTAAAATTTCACATCTTGCATAATCTTACAATAAAATTAGAAACGAAAGATAAACAGAATTGACTGCGAACGATGAGTACTATCAAAACTACTATTAACTACTACTAAAAACTACTATCAAAAAACTTTCGTTACACTGAAAATGTTGTTCTAACGTTGTTCCAAAGTTGGCTATATAAGTAACAAAAATATCGATATTCCGAAAACGTTGAACAAACGTTGATGCTATGTCGGCTGGGCAAATATAAAAAAATATTCCATTAACTGAAAACGTTATTTAAACGTTGTGGTAATGTTAAAGTAACGTCGGCTAAGAACCTATCAAAGAAATTTAGTAGAACTGAGAACGTTGCCGCAACGTTGACTATAACTATCCAAAAATATCGTTGTTTCAAAAACGTTAAGCCAACATTTTGGCAACGTCGACTACATAACTATCAAAAAATATCGTTTTTCCAAAAACGTTGGAAAAACGTTATCACAAAGTCGATTTGACAACTATAAAAAAATTTCCGTTCAGCTAAAAACGTTGTTAAAACGTTGTCGCAACGTTGACTATACAACTATCGAAAAATATCGTTGTTCCATAAACGTTAAACCAACGTTGTGACAACGTCAGCTAGGCAACTATAAAAAATTATCGTGGAACTAAGAACGTTTTTCAAACGTTGTCGCAACGTTGACATCGCAACTACAAAGAAATATCGTTGTTCCAAAAATGTTGTTCAAACGTTTTTGCAACGTTTGCTTTCACCAACAACTGCAACTTTTAAAATGTTAGCGGACATTTTCCACGTTGCTCAAACGTTTCTTCAACGTTGTAACAACTTTTATAACAACGTTGGAAAGTTGCTAAAAAAACGTTGCCACAACGTTGCTAAAACGTTGTGTGCTAGTAGGGATTATTACTTCGATTACTACGAGAGGGTTAACGACTAATTTATTTAAAACCTGCAAGCGGCCAAATTTTAGGTTAGTTCGTATATAAGCTCGGTGAGTTTCGTATACGTATAGGTAAAAGCGATTGCGTAATATGAAATGAATATATATAGTGCGAAATTATTAATAGCGTTAATAAGTAACATTAAAAGTGACGTTTAAAAGTATAAATTAGATAGCTTTTAATGTTATTCTTTAATTCACATTTTTCTGCTTGAGTAAAGTAAAAATTAATGAGTAAAAGGTTGAAATGGAAAAATTACTAGACAGTTTTTTAAAATTTACAGAATTTGCACTCTGTTACCAGATTATTAAACTGAGTAGTAAAAATTCCATAAAATTTCTGCAATTTTTACAAAAAAATTTTTTCTGTGTGTGTTTGTGTGTGTGTGTTTAATATTCTATACGAAAAATTAATCGTTCTTATTTTGCTTGGTCAGTAACAATAGGATATAAGCCACATACTTGGTAAGCATGTTTTTAATATACATGAAGATATATTGTTTTCTGATATTCATTTGGAGTAAGTGTATATTTTACTTATATGTAATTTTCTTTAATGTTGTAAACATTATTATTATTTATAGAGCATGGATTTTTTTTATCTTTTCACACAGGAATTGTACAATTATCTTTATGAGTTTAAGTTAATGCACGAATAGATAATTTTTTTTCATGGTAGAAAAAATTATTTATATTTTTGGGTATAAAAATTGTGTGATTTTTTTGTCTTTTAATCATTGCTAACTAATGACTGATTCATAAACAAGTTAAAAAGTAATTAAGTTACGTTGAAAGATTGATATTATGCGAAATCAGAAATAAGCTCCATACAATGAAGCTACAAGCTCATATCAATTAGCAATGTTTATGTTTCATTGTTTTGTTTAAGTTTAACAGTAACGTATACGACAAACCAGCTATTAAAAAGTTATTCTGCCGCGTGAATGAAGAAAGTTCTGGATCATTCATAAAATATGAGGTATAATCGATTAATGAAAAGACACTTTGAAATGTTTATAATCACGAGAAACGAATGAATAGTAAATATTAAATATTAATAGTGCCTCTGTTGTATACGTGTAAATAATACATTTACATTAAAAGTTCTGTAAAATGTAAATAAATATTGTTTAAACGAACTTTGTTTTACTTTATAAATAAAATTAACTATTATAAAATTCAATACGATATATAAATTTTACTTTTTTGATTACATATTTTCCATAACTATCGATTAAATCGTCGGTTATGTGAGTATATATAGAAAATCGAAAAAACATATAACTCGACATATAAGCTCGACAGCTCTCGTATAAATCGTTAAACCTTGATTAACATACACAAATTATGAGAAAAATAATAATTGATGTTAAGTTTTATAAATTTTGCAATAATTCGCGGATTTTTTCTTAAATAATTCATTACTAATTGATTTATTTATTATTTAGTTTTTTAAATGACGACACGCCAATAAACTATCTATGAAACTACGTTACTTCCTACCGAGGTAGTTCCTGGAGTTCATCACGAGGTAAATTTAAAATTATCATTTAGCATTTTTTATATAATTATATATTGATTCATGATCTACGAAAATAAATAGAGCCGGAGAGCCATCCCCGTTTACGCTTTATCATTGTTGTTATTGCGAGTTTATCCTGCATAACTTACTGCGTAATGCAATTGTAAATAACAGCTATATCCTAATTTAATCAAAATAAAAATAAAATGTCAATTTACTGGAGAACATCAAATCGTTGTCAAAATAAGCATTTAAATTTATTAGAAATGGCAAATAAGTGGTATATTTACAATTTTTATATCGTCTTTCTTGTATAGAATCGTTGCCAAGAAATCTGTTTTTAAGACTTTTTTTCTATCGCCTACCCCAGATCGTTTTTAAAAATTTTTCCAAAATTAACAATTAATATAATATTAGAAATGATTCAAATAAAATATAATATTACTAGTATTAATAAGAAAGAAGATTTATATACGTTAAATAAATGTTATTGGCCGGTCATAAGACATTTCAAATTTTTACTATGTGATTAATCGTGACTTATTTTTAAAAGTAATTCGTTGCTTAAGTTTATTTGATTTTTTGATATTAATTTATAACTTGTTTGTTAAATGGTATATAGATTATCTTGTGATTTAAGAAATTATTTTAATAAGAGCAGAATTTTTGGAAAATTTTCATCACTTTTCCTTCCATTGGCCTCTTTAATTCAGATCGATATAGAAGTTAACATACAATGTAATTTGAAATCGTTTCGGATTTATTGACTATTTATAGTTGAACGGCTAATTTAAAGCGAAAATGATATTTTACAAATCCTTTGACTTCTGCTATGCATTAAAAAAGTATTGAATAAATTAAATAAAATCTTTTATAGCACTGTGTGACCTAAATCCGTACTTAAGTCACGCTTATCTGTGACTTAAATAGTTCATTATTACACTGTAAACAAATGAATTTTTGTTACTCTAACCTTAAAATATTAATAATAAAATATTGATTTTCAAGTATAATTAATAGTAAAAGTTTGTTTTATTTAAATTCAGATAAGTCATCCTGTATATATTTGTAAATATTTGATTGAAAAATAAAATAATTTTTTTCATAAATAAATTATAAAAAGCATAATATCATTTATTTAATGATAAAATATTACAATTAAATAATAAGGTGTTAAACATTATTTATTTTATCAACATTTTTACCAAAAAACATTATTTTAAACTATAATTACAATATGATAAAGATTTTTTTTCTTAACAATAAAAATAATAAAACGTTAATCTCAATCTTCTGTGTGCATGTCCTTATCTACAGTATTAGAAGTATGAAATGTTGAAGAACCAGCAGAGCTATTAATTGTTACATTGCAGTTTTTAAAAGCAAAAGTATTAACCTTTGCATCTGCTAAAGGTTGTAAATATAAACCGACATCTGGATGATAAAAAACTCATAGCTTTTGAGTAGGTTCAACATGAATTTTCAACAAAATCTACTGTAAATTCCTCACTACTTGATGACCTTGGTTCTTTTATGTAATCTAGATGTTGCAAAATTCGAATCTGCAGAATTAAGATTTTTGCGATTTGATGTTCGAAAAAGATTAGCTCTTATTACTCGTTGACGGTTTATTGAAACCAACTGTTTTTTTAACTCGATACCAGTAGAAATCTGTTCGTATATTTTTTTTATTATTTAAAGAATCAGCTATGTAGCCGGAGGCAACTGACGCTGACTTCCATCCTCCATATCGCTGATGTGTTATCAAATCTGCACCAGCATCCACTAAAAGAGTAGCAGAAGTTCTGCGGAAACTGTGTCCAGTAAATTCATTTACATCCGGCAAATTTAAAAAGGAAGCTATATCTCTTGGCACCATAGCAAATTTATTGATGCCAATAGGCTGTGCTATGCATTTTCCTTTTGAATATTTAAAAAAAAACCTGTCGTTTGAACAGCCTTGTGGTCTGGCCTCCATGTATTTTAGACAAAACTTAACTAATGCATTTGTAACTGTAAAAGACCGAGGCACATAGTTTTTCGTATTCGATATTTGAAATAAAAGTACGTTATCTTCAACCTTTTTCACATCGGTAACTTTTAAATTTACAAATTCTCCTCTTCTTAATGCTTCAGCAATGCCAATAATAAGTACAGCCTGTAAAAAACCAGGAATAACTAATTAAAATAAATTAATAAATTAAAATAAATTAATAAATTAAAATAAATTAATAAATTAAAATAAATTAATAAATTAAAATAAATTAAATTAATAAATTAAAATAAATTAATAAATTAAATAAATTAATAAATTAAATAAATTAATAATTAAATAAATTAATAAATTAAAATCTCTAAACATTTTATTTACCTTTTCGCATAGATAAGTATCATCTGGCGCTTCATTGAGAAATTTTGAAATATCGTCTTTTGAGAAAACTTTTGATTTTTTTGGTTTATAACCTGTACTTTTTCTCTTTAAAAAAGAAATCAATTTCTTATAATTAGCTATGTTGATCTGATCGAAAGTATTAATCGCACTTTTGAGCATTGAATACGTTGCCCACATACTTGACGGACTATATTTTTCCGACAATTCCGCAAAATAAGCGAGAAACACGTCCTCGCAAAATGAATTGGATCCTTTTTCTTTCCGCCACTTTTTAAATGTATTATAAGTTGCTGTATATAAAAGTTTTGATTTGTGTGGTAACAAATTTAAACTCACACTCTTCGCAGCTTCTCTAATTTCTTTAGAAACGATTACTTCCGTTTCAGATGAATCACTATCTTCGTTAATCATTTTGGTTAATACAATTTTAAAAGGATGACGCCATAAAAACAATCGATGCAATTAAACATTAACACGCTTTGACGATTAATGACGGTCAATATCGGTCAACGTGTTACATAATTTTAATTCAAAATACGTGGCGGATTTATGTCACATGTGCTATAAAATAGTATTCGATACTTGTGACTTAGTGGACGATTATTGAACGATGTGAATATCTATGTGAATAGCTAACTTCACAGCGTGCGATAATCGCACACTTAAGTCACACGTATCGTAATGTAGTATTTTTATATAAGTTATTTTAATCTTATGAAGGGATTATTTACCTAATAAAGTTAAAATTTAAAAGTTAATAACAAATTTTTTATTGAAACATTGTACTGTTAAATATTACAAAATATTTCTTAGTTTTAACAGTGTGCCATAGTCAATATTTATCCTTCCTACCTTACCGACTAACACGATCATTGGCAATAAATCTGTAAATAAAACAGTATATGTGCAAAAATAAAAGAAGATGATCTGGCGCCTTCGTTTATCAATAGTCTAACTGTATGTTGAATTTTACACTAAATTATTGTTATGTTTAGGAGCAAAATTTTTCAGTGTAGGGGACGATCAATGAATTACTTCAATTTAGATAATTATAACATATAAAATTTTTATAGCAGTAACACATAAAATATGATTTATTAAACGACTACAATTCATTTACTTAATAAAGAAGTACTAAACATCAATTGCCTCCACAGATGATACGATCAACCATACATTAAAAATTAAATGACTCAATGATTCAGAAAGTAAATTTTAAAGTAGCTCCCGTTGTAAACATATTTACATGAATTATCAAGAGAAAACAATTTATCTTAGAAAATTAATTCACAAACAAAATAGATTATCTATTTTATTTAATTATTTTTGATTATATTTTGTTTAGATAAAGGATTTTGGATATAACCCTACTAGCACACAACGTTGTAGCAACGTTGTGGCAACGTTGTTTTGACAACGTTACAACGTTGCTACAACGTGGGATATTATATAAACTACTATCAAAATATGCTTCGAAATTAATAACCTAAAGTTTATTTAATGACAGGAACAACAAAATAGCTCAGTTGGTAGAGAGTAAGCCTTCGGAGCTGAAGATCCGAGGTTCAATTCCCGCGGGTTGAAATTTATTTTTATTTTTTTTTATTAGTTAAAATTTTGTGCATTTAAAAATGTATTTTTTTGCTTTCCCAGGACATGTTTTAAATTTTTTTATGAAATACATTTTTTGAAGGCATTTTCAACGTTGCTCAAAAGTTATCACATCAACGTTATTTCCACCTATCACGGCAACTTACATAAATCTTAGCGGACATATCCCACGTTGTAGCAACGTTGCTACAACGTTGTATGCTAGTAGGGAAATTATAATCAATGGTATTTTAATTTTCGGAAATAAAACCACCATCTTCGTTTGCACAACTATTATTTATTAAAATTACTATTTTTGTGTTGTCAATACAACAGCGGCGATCGACCACGAGGTTTTCAAAATCTTGAAAAAGAAAAATAAATATTACATGTAGTGTTAATTGTGTGCGAGTGCTATTTATAATGTTAACAAGCGAATC
This sequence comes from Theocolax elegans, assembly GCA_026168455.1. Classification (NCBI taxonomy): domain Eukaryota; kingdom Metazoa; phylum Arthropoda; class Insecta; order Hymenoptera; family Cerocephalidae; genus Theocolax; species Theocolax elegans. The sequence goes on along the minus strand of JANSJX010000025.1, from coordinate 109,894 downwards.
TTTAATTATTACCGAACCAAAACATTCCAAAGATAATACGACGATGGATCCACCGGTCAACACATCAACTCTACTGCTTCTGATTAAGATCATTTGCAACATTTTTTGCGCTTTTATTGGTAATTTGTACCAGCAAATAGAGCATCTAATTGTTGAACGTAAATATATTTTATGAATTTAATATTGATAAGAACATGACATAACTCGAGCTATATTTGGTAAAGATAGAAAATTAATTTTTCTTTTGTTTTCCAAGAAAATTATCAATTGGTACAGAAAAAAAGTAGAGTCATTTTGTGCAATTTCAATTAACTATATTCTTCTATATATACTTTAAAATATTAATCTAATTAAAAAATTAATAATTTAGACTTAAGTTCGATTCCCGGCCCCGGCCGATTGATACAAGCACCACTGAATGCATTTTCAACAAGTGCTTTCTTAACAAAGACATCGTATGACCTCCGTCGCTGATTAGCACCGATTTGGGAGCATAAAAAGAGCGACGTTAAAATTAAAAAAAAATTTTGACTTGAAATATGACATGCTACAATAATTTCCAGGACTCGTTTTATTATACGTTAATATGTTTGTCATTTTATTAGAAATAAAAATTGAAAAATTTTTAATGGCTTTTAGACATCTTCCTCTCAACAATCTTTCAAAATAGAACTTACGCGGTCGATCGAATGTTAGTCGAAACTTGTATCAGCTGCTCGCCAGTGTAATGCAGAATTAATAGAAATATAAAGTACAATATGGCTATTGAATATATGAAGACGTTTTCGTTTGCAGTTTTATTGTGATTCTCACCCAATATCGATACCTGAAAACAAATAATGTAATTAACAATAAATAATAAGTAACATATTTAAAAAAATTTCGTATTAATTTATTGGTTTGAACGTTTTTTGATATGTTATATTACTAGGATTATAGCTATCGCTATGATGACCAACGCCATTACTTCGAATATGAGAAACGACGTACTAAACGCTTGTTCTACAAGCTTGAGTCCCCTAAAACATTGAAAATTCCGTTTTATTATTATTGCAAAGTAATCGATTCTATACGCGTCATTGTTTTGTTTTTGTATTTTAATTATTTAACTCTATTGCCTCGCGATGCTTGACAACGACGTTAATTAAATTTTGAATAATCGACTTTTGAATGAATTGTGGATCGATCAGTTCGATCTCATCTGGTTCATTCACTTTCTTTAGTTTGCGACTAAAAAAAAATAGTAATAGTATACACGTTTGAAAGTATGTTTATTGTAGTTGACGATAACAAAGTGTACCGATACCACACAATCATGTAAATTCCACAAACATGTTTGACACTGATAACGTAATTGGACATGAATCCAAAGTAAAATAAACCAGTGTAAACGAGTCCAATAACATTGTGGAAAGACATCTGATAACAATGCATCTCATCATCGATAACCATCCGACTAAAATAATAAGGAATTATGTACGAATATTCAGTTCTGTTCGTGTGGTTTATCAACGTTGGTATAAGTATGGTACCACCGACGAATAAGTAACAAGACATTCCGTACACTAAAAACAATTTTTCCATATTATTTTATTAAACATTTAAAAAAATTAAATTTTGTTTTTTTATTATTTTAATATACGTTAGTCGCTTCTACAGTATCTCAAAAATTTTCTTACAAAAAACAGCGCAAGATACAATTAGTCCTTGGCGAGTACAGGTATAGACTATCTTTTTTTCTGTCTCGTTGATTAACTTTTCCCAGTCCGAGGCTATTTTTTTGTATACTTCTTTTATCTGTAAAAGGTAAAAGTGCGCTAAACAGAAAATTACTACTGTGTGTTATCACAACGGAAAAAATCGAAGAATATTATATATGTGGTGTAATAATATATGTAATATTATATGTGATTGTAGTTGTACCACGTTGTGCTGAAAATACATCATAGAGCCCATGAAAGAAGCGGAAACAACGTAAACGCTGGTCATAATTGTGATGATGGTCGTTATAGTGTTTGACGTTGAATCGTTTGTAAGACCTCCTACCTGTTTAAATGAACATCACGAAAAATTATTTCTTATATCGATATTACAGTTTGTCGTATGTATCATTCTTGTACGTAAAATATATTTAACAGCTGATGTAAAAGTCAAATTGATATCAACCGAGACATCTCTGTACTTAATTCCATACAAAAATATCAATGCATTCCAAATCGACATTGGAAGGAAATTTAAATGTTATAAATCTGTGACAGAAAATTAAGAGTCAAATTTTCTTCCGTAGTTATTTTTAAATGCTTTGACATTAATCTTTTAAATTTAGGGCAGTGATCAGGTCAATTTTTATCTACCCTATATGTAATTAATATTGCACATCACATTACCCTTTGATGAGCATATTTTTTCAAAAAAGCTTTCCCAAAATAAATAATTTTTTCTATATATTGTTTAGAATAATAAAGAAAGCAAACAAATAGCGTAATTTTTCATAATAGTTACATTATTTAGATGTAAACATCGAAAAAATTAAAATAAATTAAGTAGAAATTATAGTTTCCACTGCCTCGCAAAGGGATAAATAAGAAATAATTGAAAAAGCAATGATTTTTAACACTCAAAGAGCTCATTACTATTCCTTTATAAATATCTATCCATATACCAAATTTCATACAGAAATATTTATTAGTTTTCGAGAACCTCTCTTACAAACAATTTGTAATTTATTTTATGCAACAGTAGATTATAATAGGGTTATTTGAGTTTAATGATTGAAAATACAAATCGACTTTCATAACAATATGATATATACACCATATCCGATGTTGTTATGCAAGTCGATTTATTTGTTTAACCTTTACACTCAAATAATGAGAAAGTGTTCGAAAATGAGTGGTCGGCGACTACTTAACCAACCCTGATATATAATTTAAATTTACAATTAATACTAAACAAGTCAAATAAATAAAAATTAAATAATTATCACATCTATCAACACCACTATTATGTACTAATCATACGTCTATACATTAATAAATGTATCTACAGTAATACAAATTTTCAATCGTTTTTAGTTTAGTAATCTGAAATTCAATTAATATGAAAAAATTAGATACTTTTAAAACAGGCATAATATGTTTCAGATAATTTAATTATACGATCAATAAGGACTCAAATTTTTACTGAAAATAACACTCAATATCACGTATCACCGTAATTATTCAACTCATTTCCACGAATAACTTAAATTAAATGATTTTTGAACAATTACAAAGCAGTGAATTCATTTGCAAAAAAAAAAATAATAACTTCGCAAATGAGTGAAATAAGCATATCTATAGAGCAAAATGAAAGAAATCTATACAATTACGCATTTTTTAGAAATGCTTTCTTAACAAAAGACATCGTATGACATCTGTCGCTAATTACCACCGATTTGGGAGCATAAAAAAGCGACCTTAAATAAAAAAACATATATACAATTACGATGATGAAGTTAAAGAATTTACTCAAAAACAAAGATTTGCAGGTTTGTTAAATAACGAAATAATACCATCCAATTATGTACAGATTTATACATCTGTAATAAACTAATAATATTAATGTATTACAAAGATTCTAACCTTTTGCATTTTTTAAAAATATTAATAGTTAATAGAATTTTCGTAATTTTGTATCAGAGTTGCCAACTTAAAATTGAAGGAAAAAATGCCCTCCTAAAATTGATACTCTTTTGCTTCGTCGCTCGAAATTGGTAGCCTATTGCTACATGCGTTGAAAATGTACCTTCTTGCTCTCAACCGATGATATACTGTTTTAACGCAAATAAGATGGATAGAAAAAATTTATAAAAATTATTGAAATGTTTAGTGTAAAATGTTGATGTACGTGAGGATATGGAATTTTAATCAAAATTGTGATAAAAATTTGTTTAAAAAATTATTGATCATGTTGGCGTTACATTACAATTATCATCCACAATTTAAATATGTTTTAAAATAAATTTTGTCTCCGAGTATATAGTAGTAATTTACATTAAAATTTAAATAGAATAACGAAAACATTACCTTTCGATTCAAGATGCATTAAAGCAGTAGTGTGCGAGATTAAAATGTTTAAAATAAATAATCTCGTTAATCAATTTGAAACTTTGGGAAGCAAGATTGCATTGTATTAAATGTTAACGTACTGGTCGTTTCGAATAAATTATTAATTTAAAGAAAAAGAGTATCCCTCGGTTGTTAATTGACTCGGATGATGACATAACGAATTTGACATACCGTTACTGGATTAATATACAATTATTAAATTAAAGATACAACTGAATTTACCAATGACATTACGTAAGATAGAGTTACAATGAGGAACACGAGAAACAGTAAGCGTTTATTCTTGTTCGACTGATGTGCTCCTAGACCGATTATCCTCAAACAGACTTTGTACAAAAAATTGTAAACCGTATCGTGCAAATCAAGTAGCATTTTATCAAATCGCTACTTTGCTCTCCGTGATCGTCTGCGATAATTAAAATTAAACGAAACGTTCCATCACGTTCTCTCGTTCTTTCCTTTCTTTTCTAATACACTCGAAAACACGATTGTACTGTAAAAGTGTTACGGTTCAACTAAAGAAAATGTTCATGCGTTGACTATTAATCAATTACGAAATATAATTAATTTGGTATAAGAAAATAATATGCAGTTAGCGCGATATTGACAGGCAAAGTGAATGTCAAGGTTTAATTATTAACGAATATTTTTTGTTTGCTTTCTTGTGCGCTTCCTTGACACTAACGTAACTATAATTATAGATGTAATATAAATGAATAGGTGAGAATTGTACGTATGGGTAAGGTGGATGTACAGACAAATTAAAAATTCAATTCGCGCGTTTAGCGGTTTAATAATTTACTACTTATTGCGCATCGAGCCCGTAAACAGTATTTTTTGTTATTTACCAAAAATTGATGAGCTAAAATAATTTTTAATTTTTTTTACGAAAAATAATAAGAAGATATTGATACGTAGAATATCATTCAAATAAATTGGTATATATTTGTGTGATCGGTTGTCCAAGTCACTAAAATGTTAAATTTAGTCATTTGATAGATAATCTATATTATATTAAAATTCATCCGTTCTCCGGTGTCCGGCGGTGGTGTCCGGTGTCCCACGGCGGTGACCGGTCTCCTGTCTCGCGTAAAAAAAACAGGTTTGGGAAAAGTTTTGCACAAGTAACCGTATGGCATATACTATGCGGCATTTGGCCAATGAGACAATCCTAAACTTAATTTATAATAATTATTTGTTGCAAAAGTTTGGCAAACAATATCCCCATTTCTTCTAAACTTGCTACAAATGCAATAATATGTAACTACAGTTTGGCCATCGGTTCGAAATTTTTATGCAATAGTTTTTCAAAATTTGGGTGGTACTTGATTGGGCAAAACCTCTTAAGCACAACTTTTCCAAAGTTTGGCAAATTATACCTGCAGTTTTTTCAAACTTCAATAATTAGTACTAAAGCTTGGCTGTCGTTTGGGAATTTTTTACCGATATTTATGCGTATTGAATATTTTAATTTAGAAAAACTAAATAAATAAATAATTAATATTAAATTTTATATACAATACACCATTTATTTAAAAAAAATATTAAAATAGATATAAATAGATTAAAATAAAATAGAGAAATAAAATTAAAATAGATATATTTAAAATTATACAATAAAAATACAATAAATACAGTAAACTCTCTTTATTAATATCTTCTTATTATAATTAAAATTTTTCCTCAAAAGTGTCCGGCGTCCGGCGTCCGACATTCACTATTGGGCATCCTTCTATTATGTTTTATATATACATATATGTATAAGGGTAAGTGTTTTACGGTGAAGAAGTCAGGGTGAGGGTGATTTTCCTGTAGACGACGTTTGGATGACCTGGAGGTTATCCTGACCACCTGGACATCGTCTCCAGGAAATGGCATTTTTTTTACTAATTCAAGCAGAATGGCAGGAAGACTATCGTGTAGACGTCGTTCGGATGACCTGGAGGTCACCCTGATCACCTGGTCATCGTCTCCAGGAAGTGACAGTATTTTTTGCAAATATAAGCGGACTGGCATGCAGACTTTCCTGTGGATGATGTCCGGCCGACCAGAAGAAGTGACAATACTTTCTGTAAATTCAAGTAGATAATAATAAAATGTCATCCAAGCCGTCGTTGACTATGATTAATTAATAATTAATTTAATTAAGTTAATAAGTAAATTAATAATAATGGAGAATTTCAGAAAACGTACATTCGAAACAATTTTTAATTTTTTATTTAAATTATTTGTACAAAAAATAGTTTGTGATAAATTAAAAAAAAACAGTTTTCATTAATTGTAAATTTTAACGTATTTAAGTAGTGCAAAAATCTAACGAATCTAACCAAGAAAAATCTAACCATGTCGTAGTTAATACTTTCAGTACGGGCAATGTATTAGAAATTTTCACCTTATTCGTAAATTAATATAACTTGTTTAAATATATAAATATTTCAGATATATAGTAACGTACCCTGCCGGAATGAGAATCTTAGAACTAGATAATTAATAGATTAAGCGCAACCTCAAAATATTAAATAGAATGTTTTGTCCGTAAGTGTACTTGAAATTCCGCAAAATTTGGCTTATTTGATTGTTTAATTAAATACTAATGATAATTTAATGGTGTTTCCATTTTTAATCCTGCCGTTTTATAGACTCGTTCAAATTATCAAATTTTTAATTTTATTTTCCGAATCTACTTGATGTATCCTTTAAATTGGTAAGTAATAGGTAGTGATTTTGTTACAATTTTTGCAAACTGGAGCTATTAATAATATAATTTGGCATCTTGTATATTCGTTATTTTAGGTAATAATTATTTTGTAATTTTTTCTTTCATTAATATCTAAACAACGTTCTAAAATAATGTCACTTTTTGCAGACAATGTATTTTAACAATGTCTATCAAAATATTTTAATTGATATTTAATAAATGCTATATTAGACTATTAATTATTTTAAAATTTGTATATTTTTAATATTTGTTTATTTCTTAAGTAATGATATGTTAAAATGTTGCTTGATGTAAATAATGTATACTTGAAAAATATTATTATTTTATAATTCGTTTGCCTAATAAGTCGACCTTAAATTGATTTTTAAAAATAAAAAAACCTATTTAAGTATCAAACACTTCAGAAAAAACTATATTCGTTGTATATATTATTACATTATTATTTAAATTACTCTCATTTATATTAAGTATATCGCCTTCTGTATTAGTGAGTATCATTGACGATTTCAAAAATTTTATTTTAAGAAAATATTGCATTAAAATTCTGAAAAAATTCATACGGATAGCTTAAAACAAAAGCGAGGGCCTGACGTTTTGATTTTTTAAGAAAAAATAATGTTTTCAATAATAATTGAATAAACAATTTTTGGTCGGTAATTAGAAGTCAAAAAAAGCATAATTTTTCAACATAAACATCATAATGAAATTATCGATGTAAAAATCTGGAAAAATGTGGGTATATTGTTGAAAACATGCCTAAGGGCCTGACGTTCAGGATTTTTTCAAAAATTCATTGGTTTGTTTATAAAAAATGATAAAAAATGACCATTTTCTAAGCACGACATCCCCTTAAAATAACGTAATTAAAACATTCACTACAATCTTATCTTATCTTATATTTTATTAAAGTGGATCGACTTTTGGTCTCCGGTTCTCCGGTTCTCCGGTTTTTTAAAAGTGCATTTTTTTAGTTTCAAAGTTTTATTTTAATTGGACTTTACAATTTTGGGCCTTACATTTTTTGGACCTTACATTTTTGGGCCTTATAAATTTTGGGCCTTACATTTTTGGGTCTTAAGTTTTTTTTTAAACAAATAGATATTAACTACTATGTCGATATTATTACCAGAAAATTATCTTAATAACAATAATTAAAATAACATTTGATTACGTAATTAAATTTAATAAAATTTCAACACTGGAACATACCACAAATCAAATTAATTTTTATTGTTTATTTTACAAACTTATTTTTGCAAAAATTTCAAATTACAATTATTATATTATTAAATTAAATTACAATTATTATGTTACAATTGTACTCTATTCACTTGTATATTTCATAAGATATATTTTTTTCAATATATCGTTTTTATTGTTTATATAATTTATAAATTCAGCAAGTATTTCTTTAACAGAAAAATTAAATTATATCATTAAATATTAAATGTATAATTAATTAAACATTAGATAAAATATTCAAATAAATATTACTGTTTTTAAAATGCCATTTAGAAGATTTATATCCAATATGCATATTGTCACATATTATTGATATTATATATGTTATATCTGTAACAAAAAAATTTTTATTATTAATTATAAATAAATTGACAAAGTTAAAACTATACCTTTTAACTTAATCATTAAGAAATACTACTGCATTTTTTATTATTTCGATAGTCTTAATAAACTAATCAGGATACTGAAATACAAAAAGACTTATTATATTTAAAACAATAATAATTTAAAATGAAAATTAGATAATTTTATAATATACCTTGTGACTTTAATCGTATGGAATGCCATTAGGAATATAATATTTTATTGATATAATATTAATTGGAATGCTGCTGCCGTTTGTTATTTTTATTCAGCGCTGCATTTATTGCAATGCTGCTGCCGTTTGTTATTTTTATTCAGCGCTGCATTCATTGGAATGCTGCTGCCCTTTGTTTTTTTTTATTCAGCGCTGCATTTATTGGAATTATAAGTGTCAAACTACTAGCAAAGAATTTGTGCAAATATTAGCCCATGAGATGGAAAGTTTGGCCCTCTTTGTGTAAAGGTTGGCCCAGATTGTTTAAATGTTGGCCCATTTACAGAAAAGATTATTACAACATATTATTTACAACATATTATTATTGCAATATTAAATATTATCAACGCAATTAAGTGCGCCTTAATTTAAGAAATTGCATGTGAAAAACAATTTTTTACTGGTTGAAAAATTTATTCCATAATCAATACAAAATGTTTCTAAATTGGCCAAAAATTGGGCTAAAGTTTGCCAAAACTGGAAAAATGTTCCAAATATTTCAATGTTGGTAAACATCGGCCCGCTTTTGGCGCATGTTGACCCACTTTTACCATACTTTGGAGCATTTTCATAGAAAATGTATTTCCACTAGGGTATGTATAATATTAGTATTTATAAAATATTAATTTTATATTAACTATATTTCATTCATTACATTGAAGCTACTTTCTTATAAAGATTGTTTTCTAATAATTTATATTTTATTTTTTTCAGCTTTACAAAAAAAAATTAATAAAAAATTTAAAATAATCGTTTAGAAAAATAAAAAAAATTATAATTATTATTAAACAATTGAAACAAATTATTAATATTATTTTTATAATTGTGAATCATTTTGTAAAATAAACCATTTTTATAATGGGTTTGACGGAAGTAAAAAAGTTAGTTGTAAAATCGATTGAATCATATAGCGACGATGCTTCTATGTTAAATGATGAACACATATTAGAATTTAATAACATCCTTAAATCATGTACACCATTCAATATGCAAACAACTCTTTTAGTTCAAAAACAATATAATATTAACTCAGTTGATGAAAAATGAATACAATGAATAATGAATACATTCAATTGTTATTTTCTGGAAAATATGAAAAAGGTCATTGGATTTGTATGTATTACAATAATAGAACGATACACATTTATGATAGTTTAAATGCTAAATATTTGCAAAATGAACATAAAGTATACATCAATAGATTATTTCCAGATTTTATATATAACAGAAATTTATTTCTGAACAACAAAAAATAATGAATTTATATAATAAAGATAAAATCATTTCCGGTGATTCTATTACCCCAATGGAAATAGACTATGAAATACCAACTTATAGTTCATTTTATCAAAAAAATAAAAATAAACAATTTAATGATATAGAAATAAAACAGGTAAAAATAAAACAGCAAACTATGATAAAAAGGCAAACAATGAGCTGTATCGATATAAAAAATGAACGAGAAAAAGAAGCGTTGCGTAAAAAAGAAGCTTATATGAGGAGTAAAGATAGTAATGACGGCAAAATAGAAGAAAAAAAAATAAAGAGAAAACAGCAAACCATGATGAAAAGACAAAAAATGATTGGTGACGAAATAAAAAATGAACGAGAAAAAGAAGCATTACGAAAAAAAAAGCTTATGTAAATAATAAAAATAGCAACGACGGCAAAATAGAAGAAAAAAAAATAAAGAGAAAACAGCAAACCATGATGAAAAGACAAAAAATGAATAGTGACGAAATAAAAAATGAACGAGAAACAGAAGCATTACAAAAACAACAAATTTATTATAATGAAAATACTGATCAATGTAAAAAAAAATGAAAAGAAAAAATTAAATGGAAAAATATTAAACGAAAGTAGAAAAAATGATATCGATAAATTAGTATAAAACCATTTACAAAAAAATTTAAAAAGACGCATATGTATGAAAAATGACAAAGACATGGAAATACCAATCATATTGCTTAAAAAATTAAAAATTGATGAAGGAAAATTTTTTAACGTATATGATAAACCAATTGATACAAAAAAGGTATAAATTATAAAGAATTAAATAAACGTATTTTAATTAAAAATGAACAAAATGTAAAATTAGTAAGTAAATCCAAAATAATAGGTCGAATAGCGAATGTAGATTTTGATGAAAAAATAATTATTGAAAACAATTTAGGTTATATGTCTGAAACTTGTAAACATTGTAATGCTAAACATTTTGTTTTTGAATATACACTAGGTAAAGAATTTTCTAATTGTTGTCACAAAGAAAACGTAGACTTACCGAAAATGCCTCCCTATCCGGAAGAATTAAAGCAATTAGCTACAGGAATATCGGAAGATAGTATTAATTTTCGTAAAAATATTCGGCTATATAATAATGCGTTAGCTTTTGCACGCTTTGGAGCTAATTTTGAGAAGTTATCTGGTAGTGGACAACAAATTCTTAGAATATGTGATGAAATATATCACAATGTTTTTGCTTTACATCCAAATGAAAATGAAGCTCGAAAATATGGGCAATTGTATGTTCTAGATAAGGAATTAGCTGCAGCTGAAAGAAAAAGTTTTAAAAATAATTTAGATACAAAATTAGAATTGTTAAGTAAATTAGATAGATTAATTAGAAATGATAATCCTTATGCTAAAGCTTATAAAATGATGTATGAGGTAGAAAAAGAAGAATTAGAATATAAGAAGAAAAATTAGATAAAAATATATATAATGAAGCTACTTGTAATGAAGTTGCAATGGTATTTGTAGGAAAAAATGGACTGCCTACTTCAGAGCGGGATATAGTTATATATTCAAAATATGACAATCCAATTAGTATTCCTTTAATAAGTAAACACACTGATCCAATGACATACCCACTTATTTATCCAAATGGAGGATATGGATGGATGCCTAATATGAAATGCAAATATAAGAAAAACAATATTTCATGTTTGCAATTTTATAATTACAGACTTTCTATGAAAAATGGATTTAATCCATACCTTAATATGGGAAAAGTTTCTCAACAGTTTACAATTGATGCATTTGTAAAAGTTGAACAATCAAGATTATATTTTGTAAAGAAAAACCAAGATATTTTAAGAAAGCGATTATTATAAAGGCGTAATGGATTATTTACACAAGAAAAAAGAATCTGAAAATATAAAAATTGGAAAAATGTTTATTTTGCCATCAAATTTTGTTGGAAGTTCAAGATTCCTAAAACAGATATACAATTCCATTACTCATAGATGATAGAGTCAAGTCTTGATCAGTGCTAACTGTTTGACAATTACTTGTACTTAAATAGGTCTGTAAAACCTGGAAGACGAAACGTCGTACGACTTTTAACATCAAAATTGGTTGTTAATTTCATTACAACCTGGGTTTAACCCTTTAAAATCGTTATTTTTTATTTTATCATGACCATGAAGGGTGTACATTCTAAAATATTTAGCATTACATGTAACACTGATTGCTGATAATGTCTAGAATTCATCCTTCTGGGTGAGAATTCCAAATCACAAGGTCATTATCTCGCAAACTATATGTCAACATTCAGCTAAAAAAATTGTAAATTCTCTACAATTGAATTTTTTATTCAAAAGTCTACAAAAAGCTTGAAGTAATATCTATCTAATGGGCTATAGCTTACAAATGGCATCTAGGTGTAAAAAGTTATAATAATAGGAATTTAGGGCTTGTGGAGTTGGGGTTAAAACACGGAAACGATTGTTTTAACGTAGCGCGTTTTTTTCTACTCATTTACATAAATTTTAATGTTAAAAAAATTAAAATTACCATTAAGTGAAGTAAAAATTTTTGGCCGCTTGGACTTTAGTAGCTCAACATTTATAAAATTCATATAATAATTGCGTGATCAATTAATAATTTTATAATGATCCAGGAATCATTATGAAATATTGCCTAATAATAGATTGCGCAAAGGTCAAGGGCAATGTTTCAGGATTTTGCATATAAGTCTAACAAATAATATTTAACTAATTAATACGTAAAAACCAGATATTAACTGTTCTTGCTAGTTAATGAAATGATTGCAGAGTAAATATTTGAACATTTTTTATTTATATTAGGGATGCATTTTTTTAACATAAATAAAGGCAAGAATATAGCTCAAAATAATATGTTACTACGTAATATATTAATATATAGCTCAATGTTTTCATGCAGCTCAAGGAAGTTCCATTTTTATGTTGCTAGATATAATTTCGTTTCAATTTGACTTCAAAATACAAATTTATTTTCTCTAGCATTTACAAATATTCCAATGAATCCATTATTACATAAGTAAATGGGGTATTCCACGTGAAGTGGTCCGATCAAAATTTTAAAATGCCCCAAATTTTGGGTACACATTGCAAATGTTTTTCAGAATACAGAAAAAAATTTTTAGGTACTGGAATTTATTAGTTCAAAAGTTATTCTAACCTCAAAAAGTGAACTTTTTCCAGTTTTTTTCAACACCAGCTGGGTTCATCGCTATTTAACTCAAAATCTATCAACTTTTACTATAGAACATTATATGTAACATTCGTTGCTAATTATGTCTAGAATTTATCCTTCTGGGTTAGAATTTCCAATCTCAAGGTTAATGACAAATAAACTACATGTCAACATTCAACTTAAAAAAAAACTAACTTTGCCACAATTGATTTTTTTATCCAAAAGTCCAAAAGAAAGCTTGGAGCAATACCTTTCAAATGATCTGTAGCATTTTTATGGCCTTCAATTCTGTAAAAAGTTATGATAATTTAAAGAAAGACGAAATTTTTTTAAAAATTTAAATGGGAAATACCATGTTAATTTTTGTGAATTTTTTGTCTTTCTTTAAATTATCATAACTTTTTATAGAATTGAAGGCCATAAAAATGCTACAGATCATTTGAAAGGTATTGCTCCAAGCTTTCTTTTGGACTTTTGGATAAAAAAATCAATTGTGGCGAAGTTAGTTTTTTTTTAAGTTGAATGTTGACATGTAGTTTATTTGTCATTAACCTGGAGATTGGAAATTCTAACCCAGAAGGATAAATTCTAGACATAATTAGCAACGAATGTTACATATAATGTTCTATAGTAAAAGTTGATAGATTTTGAGTTAAATAGCGATGAACCCAGCTGGTGTTGAAAAAAACTGGAAAAAGTTCACTTTTTGAGGTTAGAATAACTTTTGAACTAATAAATTCCAGTACCTAAAAATTTTTTTCTGTATTCTGAAAAACATTTGCAATGTGTACCCAAAATTTGGGGCATTTTAAAATTTTGATCGGACCACTTCACGTGGAATACCCCAAATTTGTATATTCATATTTCAAGGTTTAATTACGAAATATCAAAAAAATTTTTGGTATACAAAATAGTAAAAATGTAACAAAAATTAATTGATTGTTTCATCTTTCCCATGTAATATAATATTTTTTACTACAGTTCTAGTAATTAATGTTATTAAATTGTTTTCAAAGTGATTTTACTTAACTATCAAATGATGTATAAATTTACATTTTTTTTTATTCTTTATGCTCATCACCCCGTATACCCATTAAACGGGTTTTTACAGGGACACCCCTACCACCTATGTGTGGGGGTGAAAACATTACAATTTTTCCCATTCCGGTCCCCACCGTTTCGCATTCGCCCGGGGTTATGCCCGTGAGGAAGGGAAAACCTTGTAGGAAAACCTTCCCCGATACAGCCGGTGTATTGAAACATTCCGTTTAGATGTTCAGGTCACGTTTCGTAGGCCCAAACACCGAAACCGAATGTTCCACACCTTCCGCTCACGTTGTGAAGTGTGGAAAAACACCTAACCAATCCCGAAAGCCGCACAAGAATGATGTCACCCATCCAAGTGCCAACCGCACTCAGTGCTGCTTAACTTTCGTGATCGGCCGAGGTGCGTCTCCGCCACTCCGCCACCGTGTCGGTATAAATTTACATTTATTTTCAAATGTATCTGTACATTTATAAGTACACTAATTTCGCCTTGCATTTCAAATAAAATAGTTTAAAGAATGTAGAAAAGTATTAGATCTATTAATAAATATGAAATAAATACTTACAGGGACTTCATTTTTTATTTTATTTAAATTTGATATTTCTGAAAACTGTCTACTGACTCGATCTTTATTACTTTGACGTGGTTGTTTACGGATATGCTCAGGTGTAGTATTTTCATCTGACAAAATTTTTCTTTTATTTTCTTTACGTTTGTCTTTTGTAGTTACAATTGTTCCTGACTTTATTAAGCTTTTTTCTTGATCCTTCAATTCAGTCCATTCTATAAAAAAATGGTTTATTATGGTGCAAGATATGGTCATTTTTGTAAAATTTTTACAAAAATTTATAAAATACATATTGCATGTGCAACGTTACTTGCATAAAAGTAGTATACTATTGCATTCTCTCCAAAACAATAAATTACATTTTCTATTACATGTCAGGCATCAAATTAATAGTTATTGACAGTATACAAGAAGATATTAATTAATAATAAATAGCTATTTAAGGATGCAAATCAGAGTGTTAACCATTGTGATGTTTACGAATCTATTCGATAAAAGTAAAACTCGCAAAAATCGTTTTTTTTCTTAATATCGTTCATAATTTGTTATTAATTTTTAATCATATAAAAAAAAAATTAAACATTCCAAATAAAAAAACAAGAGAAATAAAGAAAGAGCGTTAAATTTTAACAAAATTTTACCCATTTATTACACCATGTAAAACAATTTCCAATGTACACAATAGTTTTTGATTGAAATAATTTTTTTAATACTTGATAAAATGTATATTATAAACAGTAATTTACAATGTCTATTAGAAACAGCACAAAAATCAACATTTCAAATCTAATTATAGACTTCAAAATATTAGTATTTGCTCTAAATATTCGCAAATACCTTTGGTAGTTTTCGCTTAATATTTCAAAATATACTTAGGTTTACTTGGAAGATAACCAAAGGAGCTAAGATCTGACTAGATTACAATATGGAAAAAAATCATTAAAAAAATTTATTCACAAAAATATCGCACATTTTTGTAAATTTGCCAAAAAGAATTAATCACAATATTTAAAAAATTTAAGAAAATCATGATTAGATTTAAAAATACAGAAGCTGTGTTTTATTCTAAAGGCGATGCATTAATATCGAAATTATAAAATAACATAAATTTGGTCTTTGAAAAATTTAATTAGTTAATATAATTAATTATAATTATGTACTGAGGGACAAGTTTTAATATGAAAATATAAGCGGAAAAACTTTAAACTATGAAAAGTTGAAAAGGATAACCAGACGGGGAAACCAAAATAAGTATTACTATACGTCTCTAAACTACGCAGTAAGCACGCGCATTCTACGTAGTTACAATTTCAGTTTAGTAAAACATTTGGATCTGCAACTTTGCAGTACAAATAAAGTGTTTAATTTGAATTTTAATTTAATTCTTCGTATTTAATAACATTATTCTATTAAGAAATAAATTCTGTTTTAGAATGTCTCGTAGAACATTCAATCATGAAGAGTTGAGGGCAAGAAGAGGACCATATAAGAGGTATTTAACAAACCCATCTTTACTGGTACCTGCAACAACATTAACTTCTCGTCGTATGGCATCAGCTTTAAAAAGAAAATCATCAGAAAGGGATTTAGTAAGTTTAAAATTTACATCATTACCTACGACTAAATTTATTTATTTGCCTATCTGTCTATATTATTGTTTTAAATTTCATATATTTATATACAATACAAGCAAAGTAATACAACAATGTTTTATTAAAATATACATAATTTTAAGCACACATGCATATATATTTAAATTTTTTTACTTAAATTGATGAACCCCAATTATCATACATAATGTATCTATTTAGAAAAATATAGTTCATATTTCCATTTGATTTGTTTTAGTTTAACTGACCCGTTTTATATCAAACACCAATTCTCATTATAGTCCCTTATTTATCAACTTGTTTTGTACAATAATAATAATTACTAAATTAATTATGTGTTTATTAAAATTAATTAAATATTGATATCTGTATCACACCTAATTTATTTTAGTCGATTATTTAATATATAAATATATTTGCATATTTATCCGTCCACATTTCTGTATTGTTTTTTTTCTAATCTTAAGTTATCTTTGCTAATTTGTTCAACACATTTTTTACCCCCTATCTTTTTTATCTATATTATATAATAATTGTAAATTAGGACTTCACTTTCTCATTAATGCGTACAAAGTGATTAATTTTTATTAAACATTTTTATTTTTTCTGCATAGGAAGATAAAATACAAAAAGTACCTCTTGTGATGAATTCGATGCATATGAAACATTATTTAATTCTGAATTAGAGAATAATTTTGAATCTGATTACTCATCTGACACTGATAACATTGGAAATAGCACTGATGAAGAAACTGATAATAGCTTTTACAATGAAGAACTAAATGAAGATTCATCTGATGATAATTCAAATTTAGAAAATAAATATGAGGTAATGATTAAAATTACAAAACATGAACAGAAATATTTAAATTTTTTACACATGTAGACTTGCGTAAGCTGGCAATAGTATATTACACGTCTAGGGAGGTAAGGTATTGGCAAGACTATAGGGCTATGGAGTCGCCATTTTACTTTCCGTGGTGTGTATACTATTTTTTTAAACAACGAGGTTAATGTTAGGAAAATGTTAGTTTTGTCCATTAAAAAAATTGCTTTTATCTTTTATAGTAGCTTTTTATGATTGTTGTTTCTTTACAAACTTAATTTTAGCATGTATAGAAGAAGCTAATGTTTTTCGTTTAACAATATTTATAATTAAAAAATTATAATTTTTTATTTTCTCAAATTTGATCCCTATTTGTATGTACCATAGATTCTCTATTTACTTTAAATAAAAGATTATAATTTTATGTGAACATTTAAATTAGCATTTAAATCATAATCGTAATAATATTCATAATTTTTTAGTTTTTCAGTTATTTTCACTAGTACAAGTATGATAATTATATTATCATAAATTTACAGTACCTTATAATTATGATAAAACATATTTTTCTGTGAACTGCTACAGAGGCCCTAGTTACAATTTATAAATACTTCTTTTTACTATTTCATGCTCATATCAAAACAATCTCTTTCTGCCAAGTCATATTGATGTTACAAAAGTCATTCACTATATATTACTATATTTGCAATATTTATATATTAAAAAAAATAGTATTTATATATTTTATGGGTAAGATGGAGATTTTTTATAATAGGCACACTGAGTAAAATAAACAATCAAAATGTAATAACTCAGAATTTAAAAAGAATTTATTCTTTTGTTTATTAAAAAAATAGAGAGGGGCCACTTTCGGAGTCCGAAATCCCTTTAAATATTTTTATATGAAAGTACTAAAACAATTAATTACATTTCGTCTGGTTAATTAAACTGGACTAAAATTGATAAATATATTTTGACTTTTTAATTAAGGAGGTGGCATACCCAATGGTTACCGACCGAGCAAAGAAAGAAGATTTTTGTTTTTATTTCTCCTTCTATACCATTTCTGCAAACCCCAAATACAGAAGCACTATATAATGTTATGATAAGCTTTTCTACAAAGTATTTAGTCAATAAATAAAGGACACCCTTGAAAAAGTTTGCACCGAAACATGCAAATATGATTAATCGGTGCAAACTTTTTCAAGCGTGTCTCTTATTTATTGACTAAGAACTTTGTAAAATAGCTTATCATATCATTATCTAGTGCTTTTGTATTTGGGTTTTGCGGAAATTTCATAGAAGGAGAAATAAAAACAAAAATCTTCTTTCTTTGCTAAGTCGGTAACAATTGGGTATGGCACTCTTAAAATGAGTTTGGATTCCTACAATTAATTTTTAATTGAGTAATTTAATTCTTCTTTAATTCTTCATTATTTTCCAAATAAGTTTTTAAACTTGAATTTTATTATAAATTATCTTTTTATTATGTAACTAAATTGTATTTTACATCCTAATTACTTTTCTAATCAGTAATTCAAATTTATTTCAATTTTTAATTACTGTTCAAGAACATTATTAGACTAATTTTTTGGAACGAATGGATAAGATTGTCAAGTTTTAACACCGCAAGATTATGGTGCATCAGTCATAATTATGCGATAATATAAACCATAATTATAAAATAAATAAATAAATAAAATTAAATATTCGGATCCGGAACATTTTGCCCAAACAACAAATTGCCCACCGATTTTGCCCACCGCAAGCGGCGCCACTAACATGGTTGCGAGATAAATTTTTATTATGTCGATAAATGTCGATAACGTAGAATAAACTATGAATTTTTATTATATTTATAAGATGTCGTAACTAATTATATAAATACATACAATAAATAATGAATTAATAACACACGAATAATGTAAGTAAATAAATATTATGTATATATTGAACACTATGTATATATGCGGCATATACGGTATATATATATATAAATGTGGCCGTGTCGCGTATATTTGTGGAAGTTGCTTTTCGAATGTTTCTCAGGAGTTTCGCTCTTGAACCTCATTGAAAGCGGTCGAGAATCTATTTTCTATCGATATATCTGTTGTATTCATTTATGTTTTTTCCTGCTTTTTTTTGAGTTTCACGGATGGAATCATTCAATATTTTATAGGCTATTTTGGTGAGTATACCGACAGGAAAAAACAACGTCCCTGAGAAAGTGTGCCGGTTTCGATATGTAGTAGTGAATATTACTTATGGTGTCATTAGGAAAAAGGAAACATTAGCTTCACTTACAAATAATTTTGCCTATATCATCAGGATGGATGGTGAAAAACTAACGAAGGAACTTAGAGGGTTTCACCATGATGGTTAATTTGTCATATATATATATACAAAAACTATTTTAGGTTATACATGTGTATGGAAAGATTTTTTTTTAATTAAAATTAGGTTATACATAGATTCTAACATTTTAATATAATTAAAAAAATATTAATGGTTTTACAAACTAGAGGTTTTTGAATCGCCTTTAAAAAATCCCAACCTTATCAATAATATTTCACGAGGCTGAAATTATGTAGTCTACTTCTCTAGGTGTAGAAAAGGTAAAAAAAATTTATGAACGATTTCTGTCATATCTATAGTTTATTTCAACCTGTGTAGATGGAGGAAGAAAGCACTCGCTCGTATCGGTTTTTCTTGTTTTTACGCATTTAATAAAATCCCAACCTTACAGATATTATTTTACGTGGCTGAAACTTTGTAATCTAGCCGTATTGAGATATTGATATTTATATGTTCATTTTCAAAATTAAAACATTTATATCTTTAAACTAAAATTATTTGGTTTTACTGCCGATATTACCCAAAATATTTTGCCAATCTTATTCATAGCCAAGTGTGGTTTAAATTTCCGCATGTCATTAAAATAACGAGAACTATTTTTTTCTGTTTAGTAAAGGTTTGTAAACCGTGATGATGCGTGTAACCAAACCATAAAATGGGCAAGGAAGGTTCGAAAAAGCGTTTCATTCATACACCAAAACCGTATTCAATTTGAGCTTATTTTTATTTAAACAAGAACTGTACGTGTCAGGAAATGGATCGATTTCGCATCCTATAAGTTCACGTACAATGAAGTTAGTTTTAAAAAAAATCGAGTTTATATTTTATTTTCGTCAAAGTGACCTTCTTCGTTTTTTATTACTGCATAACATAATCTTCAAGAAGATCAAGAAGTTTTTTAAAGTTGATCTTTCACTTTTATTCCACCCGTTAAGCAATACATCCCATAAATAGGAAACAGACGTTGTGTTTGTTTTTCGGATAGCTCGATTTAATTGCTCCCATAATAGCTCTATAGAATTAAGATCGGGCGATTGTGTCGGCTACTCCATAATTTTTAACTTTCGTTTCTTCTAAAGCGTTTCTAACTAATTTTTACATAATGATGCATGTTCAGGTTCGTTGTCTTGTTGAAACGTGAATTTTCCTTCTATTTTTACTAAATCACCAACGTTTTCACCACCGAAACAACCCCACACCATAATTGAACCACCTCCATGTTTCACTGTAGGTACGAGACAACTTTCCCAAAATCTCTCATTTTTCTTTCTTTGATAAAAAATTCTCCTTTTTCCCCGAAAATTTCAAATTTAGACTCGTCACTACACAGAACTTTTAACCAATTTTGAAGATGTTTTTTAGCCCAGCACTTTAATCGCTTTTTTTTATATACAATTCACAAAAGAGCCTTTTCAGCAGCAACGCGGCCGAATAAGTCATTTTCGCGAAGCATTCCTTTTAAAGTACAAATGCGAGAATCACTTTTTCTTCTTCTATTCCTTTTTTTATGAGAATTTTGATAAACAACGCCAGTTTCTTGATACTTTATTACGTGCCCGCCAACAGTATGCAGACTTAAATTTAAATCTCTAGCAATTCGACGATTACTGAAAGCTTTGGTATGTGAGGTAAAAATTGCGGTGCGTACTTTTAATGACAGGTGTTTCGGCATGGTGTAAGAAATAAATCAAATCAAATACAACATTCACTGGCGATAGCTCACAGCCTTTTAAAACTGATAACGCAAGATACGGTGTAGATTCTCATATAATTTCGCGAGCGACTATGAAACAATAACTGTATCATCGAATTTACTATACAATATTACAACATTTTCACACATTTAGTTACATTTACTTCTTTCGCTGGGATAATTAGTAATTCCATTAAATCTATCACAAATTTTACGATTTTTTTGTCGGTGTAGATTAATATTTGTAATATCTATAGATTTTTCACTATTACAATTATAGATACGGATGTGTTAAGCATAATTGCCGAGCCAAATTGTATATAGATGTCGATAAAAATACAGAGGAGCAACAGCAGACAACGCAATCAAACAACAGCCCCACTCCTTCATCACATCTTCAAACCACACAGCGCCAAGACGATCCTCGCAGGTCAGGACGACGCGTTCGATTTACCGAGCGCTACCAAGCTGGATTCAACTGATATCGTGACTTCATCACTGGCAAGGGGGTACTGTAGCGGCTTGCTACATACGCTCGGGCATTTATTATTAAGTTAAATATTATATATGATTAAATTAAAGCACATGAATCATATTATATGTATTTATAAATAAGTTGTATTCAAACACACGCAAACAAACACATACACATGCATATACATCCTCAAACACGCCTCCTTTACGAAGTCTCTTCGCAGGTCAGTCTTTTCCTAATCCTAAACCTTTTCACCCGCGCGGACATCCATTCCTCAATTGTTTTATATTTCGGCATCCTTACGGTTAAAGTTTTATACTCAGTTTTATAGTCATCCGGGTAATTAATTTCTTTTCACGTTTTGGGATTCACCCGGTCAATGTTTTCCTTAATTACTGCATATATCTGGTTCGCATCGTTCGACGGGTTCAAACTTGCAAACCTTTTTCCTACCTTAGAAAACTAACTGTACCGATTATTATCATCCCTTCCATCCCTTTCCGTAGGTGACCTGCGAAGCAGCTTTGCATAGGAGATTCATACACAGTCTAACGCTCCACCCGAGCACACCTACTCGTTAGACACACACACTTGACACGCACAACGAAATTGGAAATAAACGTTATTTGTATTCTGTTTAATCATCTGCTTATTTCTTTTACACTACATGGCGCGTACCCGACAACCAAAGTGCAGCTTTGCATAGGAGATTCATACACAGTCTAACGCTCCACCCGAGCACACCTACTCGTTAGACACACACACTTGACACGCACAACGAAATTGGAAATAAACGTTATTTGTATTCTGTTTAATCATCTGCTTATTTCTTTTACACTACATGGCGCGTACCCGACAACCAAAGTGGTGACCCCGACGTGATTTTGAAGTGACGTTTTAGTAAACTTTGTGAAACGAATAGGTTGTTTCGCCGCGTAGTGCATACGATATATAGTGACTTTTTCTTTCGTGCAATTATAAAAACAATAAACTTCTAAGCAACATGCTCCAAAACGATACGAGGGAGGTGCCAGCGTCAGTGTCCGCCGCGACCCCTTCAATCGAGCGCGTGGCGGTGCGATTACCACAGTTTATGCCAACGGAACCCGCGCTATGGTTCAACATGGCCGAACACAGTTTCGCTTCAAGTGGTGTGACCACCGAAAAAACGAAGTTCGGATACGTGCTAGGTGTCCTCGAACCGCGTTACGCACTCGAGGTTAAGGATATTATCACCGATCCACCGGCCGATTGCCCGTATACAAAGCTTCGGGAAGAGCTTATTCGAAGGTTAAGTGCGTCACAAGACGAGAAGATCAAGCGGCTGCTCGAGAACGAGGAAATTGGCGACAGAAAGCCCTCGCAGTTTCTCCGCCACCTCAAGGACCTAGGCGGCTCGGCGATTTCAGATCCAGTGATACGCACCCTTTGGCTTGGCCGTCTACCAACTTCAGTGCAAGCCATTTTAGCGACACAACAGGGCATCGCGTTAGACAAATTGGCAGAACTAGCCGACGCCGTTATGGCTACAATGGGAAGCGGTCCCACACCTCACGTCGCGGAAGTAATGCCGACGCAGCTCGAGGCTATATTTAACGTAAAAATGACGCAATTCGCATTAAATCTACGGGAGGAGCTGATTGCCACTTTCAAACGTGAGGTGAGTGAATTAAAAGCAGAAGTAAACCGAGAGCCCGCGTTCCGATCGCGCCCTCGCTCGCGCTCGCGAGACCGATCGCGGTCGCGACCCGCGAGTCCACGCCACGAGGGCACCGAATGCTGGTACCATTGGCGATTCGGGGCAGCCGCCCGTTGCTGCCGTCAACCGTGCACGTTCCAGGGAAACGCGACCGGCACTCGCTAATGGCGGCGAGCGAGCCGAGTTTCACAACGCGCCGCCTGTTCGTTACCGACAAGGAAACGAGGTCCCAATTTTTAATAGACACCGGCGCCGACCTTTGCGTGTACCCGCGAATGGCAGTTCGCGGCCCATTGAAAAGGTCGACTTACGAATTAGCAGCAGCAAATGGTACGGTAATCGCGACTTACGGAACAAAGACACTTGCGTTAAATCTCGGGTTACGACGGTCACTTCCGTGGAAATTTACGATCGCGGATGTAAGCAAACCGATCATCGGCGCTGATTTTTTTATCTCACTACGGATTGTTAGTGGATATTCGAAACGGCCGACTTATTGATCAATTATCAAACATCGGAACACGCGGCCAGGTATGCGAGTGTAATATCCCGAGTATCAAAGTTATTACGGGAGCAACACCTTATCACCGTTTACTCGCCGATTACCCGGACATCACGCGCCCGGACGGCCGTGCACCTGTCATTAAGCACAAGACGAAACACTACGTCGAAACGACGCCCGGACCACCAGCAGCAGCAAAACCACGCCGCCTTGCTCCTGAACGCTACATGGCGGCCAAAAGAGCGTTCGAGGCAATGTTGCAACTCGGTACCGCGAGACCCTCGTCGAGCAGCTGGGCGGCGCCTCTACACATGGTGCCCAAACAAGACGATGAGTGGCGACCTTGCGGAGATTATCGTGCGCTAAACGCACGCACCATCCCGGACCGGTATCCTGTTAAGCATATACAAGATTTCGCGCAAACTCTACACGGCAAATCAATTTTTTCGAAAATTGATCTGGTGCGCGCGTATAATCAGATACCGGTGGCCGACGAAGACATCCATAAAACGGCCATCACCACACCTTTCGGGTTATTCGAGTTTCCATTTATGAGTTTCGGGCTCAGGAACGCTGCACAAACATTTCAACGTTTTTGTGATGAGATGCTTCGAGGACTCGACTTCTGCTATGGATATATAGACGATATCCTAGTGGCATCAACGAACGAAGAGGAGCATTTCGACCACCTACGGCAGCTCTTTCAACGCCTACAAGAATACGGTATCGTATTAAACCCGGGAAAGTGCCTCTTTGGTCAACCAGAAGTTCCTTTTCTCGGCTACCTGATCACGCCGAAGGGCGTGCAACCACTCCCTAATAGAATTACAGCAATTAGGGAGTACAAAAGACCTACAACCGCAAAACAATTAAGGCAGTTTTTGGGTATGGTAAATTTCTATCGAATTGCTTACCTAAAACAGCTGAACGACAAGCCCCGCTCAACGATTTATTGCACGGGCAGCTCAAAGGCAAGGCACCGCTTACCTGGAACCCAGAAGCCACCGAAGCATTCAATCAAGTACGAGAGGATTTATCACACGCGACTTTACTCGCGCACCCACAATCTGGAGCATTTCTCGCGCTCGTCTGCGATGCATCTGATGTAGCTGTAGGTGCCGTGCTGCAGCAACGGGTAAACGATCAGTGGGAACCTCTTGGGTTCTTCTCCAAAAAGTTAAGCCCGACCGAAAATCGGTATAGTGCGTTCGACCGCGAGTTACTCGCGATTTATCTAGCAATAAAACATTTTAAGCATATGCTAGAAGCTCGCGATTTTACAATCTTCACGGACCACAAGCCG
This sequence comes from Theocolax elegans, assembly GCA_026168455.1. Classification (NCBI taxonomy): domain Eukaryota; kingdom Metazoa; phylum Arthropoda; class Insecta; order Hymenoptera; family Cerocephalidae; genus Theocolax; species Theocolax elegans. The sequence continues at coordinate 84,710 of JANSJX010000025.1, read as the reverse complement.
CTAATATTCGCTTTTAAACAAAAATTAGAAAAGGCTACACCAAGGCAAGCTCGACATCTTGACTTTATCGGTCAGTACACCACAGACATTAGACACGTGGCCGGTCAAGATAACATCGTCGCCGATGCACTTTCACGCATCGAAACCATCACTACATGTATCGACTACAGTGCTTTAGCAGCATCCCAACAAGAGGACGAGGAGCTTAAAACATACTTGTGTCCGGAATCAACGCTGAAACTCAAGCTAATTCAGATTCCCGGAACGGACACAGCTGTTTTTTGCGATATCTCCACATCCACGGCAAGACCTTACATCACAGCTTCCTTTCGGAAAGCTGCATTCAACTCCGTGCATCACTTGTCTCATCCAGGGATTAAAGCTACGGTCAAGCAAGTGACACAACGTTTTGTTTGGCCTTCGATCAAAACCGATTGTCGCGAATGGGCGCGAGCGTGCATCGCGTGTCAAAGGTCAAAGATTACACGGCACGTTACTTCGCCAACGGGCGAATTCACACCACCATCAGCCCGATTCCAGCACGTACATATAGATATCATAGTACTGCCGATATCGAAAGGACAACGGTACTGCCTAACGTGCGTCGACCGCTATACACGCTGGCCCGAAGCTTTCCCGCTGCCGGACCAAGAGGCGGAGACAGTTGCTCGAGCATTTTACGAGGGCTGGATCTGCCGTTTCGGAACACCATTAAGGGTTACAACAGACCAAGGACGACAATTCGAGTCTAACCTTTTTCAATCGCTCAATCGATTGATAGGCGCGACTCGCCTCCGCACAACAGCGTACAATCCCAAGGCCAACGGTATGGTCGAGCGTTTACACCGCCAGCTCAAGGCGGCTATTAGATGCCACGAGAACAAGCAATGGACGCGAGTTCTACACACCGTTCTGCTTGGCATAAGAACAGCATGGAAAGAGGACTTATCAGCGACCTCAGCCGAACTCGTATACGGCGAAACACTTCGGCTACCCGGCGAATTCCTATCAGCACAGCCGAACGCAACGGACGACGCAGCTGAGTACATCAAGGACTTACGTCGCAAAATGCAGACACTGCGACCAGTAAAAGCAAGCCGACACGGCGAGCGGAAAGTTTTTATTTTTAAAGACCTCAACACAAGCAGCCACGCCTTCGTACGACACGATGCAGTTAAAAATACACTGGATATGCCGTACGATGGTCCTTATAAAATAATAGAAAGGTCCGATAAAACGTTTGTACTGTTGATCAACGGAAATCACATTACCGTATGTATAGATCGACTTATACCTGCATTCACACTAGCAGAGGACAACATAACTACAGAGGAGCAACAGCAGACAACGCAATCAAACAACAGCCCCACTCCTTCATCACATCTTCAAACCACACAGCGCCAAGACGATCCTCGCAGGTCAGGACGACGCGTTCGATTTACCGAGCGCTACCAAGCTGGATTCAACTGATATCGTGACTTCATCACTGGCAAGGGGGTACTGTAGCGGCTTGCTACATACGCTCGGGCATTTATTATTAAGTTAAATATTATATATGATTAAATTAAAGCACATGAATCATATTATATGTATTTATAAATAAGTTGTATTCAAACACACGCAAACAAACACATACACATGCATATACATCCTCAAACACGCCTCCTTTACGAAGTCCCTTCGCAGGTCAGTCTTTTCCTAATCCTAAACCTTTTCACCCGCGCGGACATCCATTCCTCAATTGTTTTATATTTCGGCATCCTTACGGTTAAAGTTTTATGCTCAGTTTTATAGTCATCCGGGTAATTAATTTCTTTTCACGTTTTGGGATTCACCCGGTCAATGTTTTCCTTAATTACTGCATATATCTGGTTCGCATCGTTCGACGGGTTCAAACTTGCAAACCTTTTTCCTACCTTAGAAAACTAACTGTACCGATTATTATCATCCCTTCCATCCCTTTCCGTAGGTGACCTGCGAAGCAGCTTTGCATAGGAGATTCATACACAGTCTAACGCTCCACCCGAGCACACCTACTCGTTAGACACACACACTTGACACGCACAACGAAATTGGAAATAAACGTTATTTGTATTCTGTTTAATCATCTGCTTATTTCTTTTACACTACATGGCGCGTACCCGACAACCAAAAATAGTAGAGCCCCAAACGCTTGCGCAGAGAGCTAGCGTAAACAGCGAGAACTATATCTTTCCTAAAGTTCTACAGCAGTATTTTCGAAACTGTACAGATAAACGAATCATTGTAAAATTTTAATTGTTACTACACTACAACTACTGGTTAACTACTAGATAAATGTAATAAAAAAATTATATTTTTTACTACAAGAAAACTTGTGGTAAACTGCAGCAAAACTATAAATTTCTTTTTTCTTGTGCTTTCTTCACAAAGACATCGTATGACCTCCGTCGCTGATTAGCACCGATTTGGGAGCATAAAAAGAGCGACGTTAAAATAAGAATAAAAAAAAGTAGGCTAATATTTATAGAATATATAGGGGTAAACGATACAGTTGTTGTCCATGTCACAGTGATTGACCACATTTTAAATAAAATAAAATATTAAGCATATAACAATATAAAGCTTTTTTCAAATAAAAATATTTAAATTCTATAAAATGTCCTCTTTTATGTACGATAATTTCACCTTGATCAAATATTGTTATATTAAATAAATTTAATAATAAAAAAACTGTCCTAGCAAGTTTAACAAAAAAAGCGACATTTTATTCAAAACTCGTAAGAATCACACTAACTATTTTGCATTATTTTAAAACACCTAGCACGAATGCAGTAATTTAAGTTGTACATAATATTTAAATAATGTTTTAAAAACAACATAGAATGATTTTTTTGTAATATTTTTTTCATCTTAAATAAATAATAGGGTGGTCAACAAATGTCTTAAAAATAACGTCACCGGACAGTTATTGACCGGGCGGGCAATGACTATTTAAAGGTTACATTGCATATCGGACAGTGATTGGCATGGTGTTTACTGCTTATGTAATGAAGGTACGTATTAATTGTTTAAGCATTTAATTAATCATTATTTTACTTCCAAATAAGATAATGAGATAAATATTTATGCCTAAAGAAAATAAATTATAATTTTATAATTGAATTCTCTCTACTATATACAATTAAAGATCGATGTTTACAATTTTAGGTTAGATATTAAAAACAAAATGCCTAAGGTTAAAAAAGGAGACGGTTATAAGAAAAAATATTCAGAAGAGGCTGTCAGAGATGCCATAGATGCTGTACAGAAAGGTATGTCGTGGCGGAAGGCTTCGGAGACTTTCGGCGTACCAAGATCTACTTTGCGATTTAGAGTTAGCGAGGGCTCTACGGGCAAAACAACACCAGGACCTGCACCTGTATTGGGATATAATGCTGAAAAAAAATAGTCAATTGGATAACAGAATGTCATCGCAAAGGTTTTCCTGTTAGAAAAGAAGATGTTCAAATTAGTGTCAAAGCATACTGCGATGAAAGTGGCATAAAAAATCCATTTTGCAATAATGTTCCAGGCAATGGATGGTACAAAAGTTTCTTAAAAAGAAATCCAAGTGTAAGTGAAAGATATCCAGAAGGAGTTACGAGTGCTAGTTCATGTGTAAGTGAAAATGACATTAAAAAGTGGTTTAAGGAGATTCATGAGTATTTAAGTGAAAATAGCTATTTACACATTTTAGAAGACTCGAAACTTACTTTAATGTATGCCCAAAAATGAAGCATGTTCTTGCTTCTCGAGGATCACGCAATGTGTATGAAGTGGATAAAGGTAATCCAAAGTTAAATTTAACAGTATTGTTTACATTTAGTGCAAGTGGAGTGACGACTCCTCCTATGGTAGTGTATCCGTACAAAAGATTACCTGCTATTGTTGGTCAATCTGTACCCGATGACTGGGGAATTGGAGTGACGGCAAGTGGTTGGATGAGTTCAGAATTATTTTGTGAATATTTAGTAAATATATTTCATCCGTACCTTGTAAAAGAAAAAATTACTCTTCCAGTCATATTTTTTGTCGATGGACATACTAGTCATGTTTCTTTAGATATCAGTAATCTGTGCACTAAATTAGAAATAATTTTAATTTGCTTATATCCCAATGCAACAAGAATTATTCAACCAGCTGACGTTGCAGCGTTCAAGCCAATAAAAAATATGTGGAAAAAGCATGTTGGTGCATGGAGACAGGAAAACCCTACACTTATGTTAACTTTAGAGAAAATGGCTGGAATTCTTAAATGTGTATTTGATGAATTTACATCAGACACTAAAACTGTTAAGAATGGTTTTAAAGTTTGTGGTTTATATCCCTGGAATCCTGATGCGATAGATTATACAAAGTGCATTGGTGCAGTATCAAAAAATAAGAAGATTCTTGACAAAGACCGTCCTCTCAGTACAGCAGTAGTTTCTTTTGATACATTTGTCAAGCTTGCTGGAGAAGATTTTGTGAATGAATTAGAATTATTTTCTTTTGATAAAGAGGTATCTAGTCAGAGACCAAAACAGTTTACAATTCTGCATAGTTTATATGAAGAGTACAAGAGAAATAACTTAAAGGAAACTTGGTCGCTTAAATCAGTAGCAACAAATGCAGTGAATGAAGATAGTGTTATATTAGAGATAAATAATACTCCATTACAAAGAGGTTCATCGGAAGCACTTGAAAGTATAGATTTAATTTTAGATGAGAATGGAAATTTTCAAGAAAGACGTATTGATGTTAAAGCTTTACCCATTGTTGTAGAAAATGAGTTTTTTGACAATCACAATGTCATTGATAGTAGTAGTATGATTGATGATTTGATAGTTAGTAATGTTAACATACTTTGTGATAATCAAAATAATTTTGAAGAAATAATTACTTCTACGTATATAAATGTACCAATTTGTGATAATGAATTAGTTACCGATGACTCAAAAAGTGAAAATAATATTAATGATGCCAATATTAATATATTAGTTACCGATAACTCAAAAAGTGATAATAATATTAATGTATCAGTCATCGGTGATATAAAAAATAGTAACGATATTTACAATAATAAAGTCATTGAAACTTATGAGACTGAAGAAGTAGATATAATAGATTTAAGTTTAAGTCATCGAAGAGACTGCCCTAAACCATTAGAGACATTTTTAAAAGTTCCCTCTTCACCTAAACGTAAAGGGAAAAAAAAGACTGAAAGGACTACTTATGCTATATCATCTGCAAAATTTAAATCAGCTGAACTAAAAAAAATAGAAAAATTTAAATTGGAACAAAAAAAGAAAGATGAAAAGAAACTTAAAATGTTAGAAAAGAAAAAAATAATTGAAAAGGAGAAAGAAATTAAAAGAATCACAAAATTGCAAAAGCAAGAAGATAAATTAAAAAAATTAAAGATTAAAAATGAGAAAATTGACGACATAGAAAATGCTAAAGCACCAAACCAAAAAGCATTAAAATCCAATTGTAGAAAGAAGCAGCCATTGCAGAAGCAAATAGTTAATACATATTAGTATCTATTTCTGAAGGAACTTTTAAAAATATATGTAAAAAACTCTAACTTTATAATAATTAACAATGTTAATGTATGATTATATGTTTTTCAATGATGTACAATTTAAATTTTATTGTTTTTTGTTGTTTGTCAAGTTCAAATTATTCTTGTAATTAACCTAAATAAAATATTTTCTGTATTTTAATTCATAAATCATATGTATTTGCATTTTTGTATATTATTTACAATTTTTTATTTGTCACATTTAAACTTCTTGTGGTAAAATTAATTATTTGTGTCTTTTTAATAAGTGGCCAATCACTATCAAAAACTGGTCAATCATTGTCACTTAATGGCTAATAACTATATTTTCCAAGGTAATGTATAATTTTAATGAAATAATTAAAAATCATTAAGATTTTTATATCGTGTTTCGGTTTTTCAAGATTTACAAACTCTAAAGCATTGAATTGGATCATTAGTATCTAGCATTTGACATTATTATAAATTAATATTCGTTATTTTATGAACCTACTTTCTTAAGTGGTCAATAACTATATGGTTTACCCCTAGTAACTATTTCCTTGATAATAGTAAAATACCTCATTAATAAAGTTTGTCTGTCGAGTTTTGTAAAAATATATTAATTTTTCATAACAATTTTTTTGTGTACGTAACTAATATCGATACGCTTGGCGCGGCACATGTGAGAAGAGAGACTACAGCAAGCAATCACAGTCAGTGGCCTAGTGTTTAGGTTCCGGGCTCGCAACTTTCGGTTCCGAGGTTGGCGTCTTGTTGTCGTCCAGTCAATTTTTTATTCGTTTCTCTCCTATCATTTACTCCATAAACAACACTTGGTAACGCTTGTTCAGTATTACTTTTCACACATTTTTCTTTTTATTATAAAGTATCATATCGCTACTATAACCGGATTTTCTTATAAAATATACTGTTATAGCAATCACCAAAATATTTATTAATTAAATATTAACAAATTTTCTAGTAACTGAGAATATATTTTTTGTATTTAAAATACCTTTTATACAATGTAAAATTTTTACTATTACATTTTGTTTCTTCTACTTATGTTTTTTATTATTCTACTGTATTTTATTTAAGAACTGCTATGTAAAGTAGATACACTTTGAATATATAGATACTTTATATACATGAATAAAGATATTTTTTTTATAAATTCTAAAAATTTAATAGCTATTACTTTCGATTGTAGTTGTTATTATTGTAAAACGCAGTATGAACACAACTATTCTGAAAAGAATATCTGTTCTTATTACAAGTAAATAGTTTATCTTTAAAAAAAACCCACGCAAGTTAACCAAATTTTTATTGGTAAAGACAATTTTTTTTCAGTATATATTTTATAGTAGTAGTTGCTAAAATATATAATTACATACATACAAACGTTTAACTTTCTTTATATTAAAAGCCTTTGACTGCAAATATAGCATATATATATATGGGATATTCCATCGAAGTGGTCCGATCAAAATTTTAAAACGCACCAAATTTTGGGTACATATTGCAAATGTTTTTTAGAATACAGAAAAAATTTTTTAGGTACTGGAATCTATTTGCTCAGAAGTTATTCTAACCTCAAAAAGCGAATTTTTCCAAGTTTTTTTTCAACACCAGCTGGGTTCACCGCTATTTAACTCAAAATTTATCAACTTTTACTATAGAACATTCTATGTAACATTTGTTGCTAATTATGTCTAGAATTTATTCTTCTGGGTTAGAATTTCTAAACTCAAGGTCAATGTTACATAAACTACATGTCAATATTCAACTTAAAAAAAGTGTACTTTTATTTATTTATTCTTTTTTTTTTTAACACGATTGAACGTCCACTTTTAATGTTTTTATGCATAATTATAAAAAAATAGATTTTGATGCATTACAATAAAACCAGGCAATTAAAATTATGATACAACTAGTTGCCAAAACATGTACTGCAAATAAAAAAAGTCGCAAAATTCTTTAGTTTTAAATACATGTTCATTTACTGGTGACTGGTCATTTACTGGATTAATTATATTTAAGTTTTTTTTGCACGCGGTTTCTTTCTTTTTTTACACTACCTCCGTTTTGGTTTAAAAAAACTTCTTCTTCTAGATGGTATTGTTAATTTGATAAACAAGTCTATGGATGATCTGGAAAGAGCGAAGAAAAAACTAAAACCTACATGTACCAAAGAAAAAACTCGATTAAGAGATGAGTCGATTAGAGACACGTGGATGGACATTATGGCTTATCCAAATTGGCCAACACTCAAATTTTTAACCGAATTATCCGAATACGAAAATAACTCGATTTTAGAGCTGCTAGAAGATGGTAATTGGGAAAAATATTTATTATTTAATTATTTTGTAATCTAAGAACGGTGTAGGTTTGAAAATTATTTACACATAAACACACACACTGATGATATAATCAATTCTTAATTATACGCTAATAACGGTTTAGTCGATAATATATGTATAGTTAGAAAACAATGGTTTACGGCCACCCAAAAATCATTGTATTTTATTAATAAAAAAATTTTTAAAAGTTCAGAGACTGTGTTTAAAGGAAATTCAATACCGTTACAGAGCTTTTTTTCGATAAAATAAACTTCGGGTTAAAAAAAATAAATAAGATTTTCATTTTTTGGAGTTAGCATCTACTTAAGAAAATTATGTCTGTCAATATGTATATACTATATGCAATAATTCTTAAAAATTTTTAATTTTCATTTCAGCAGATGAACCTCGAACATTGGATTCCGAAATTGAAGATTCCGACGACGAGCATGAAGAGATGGATTATTTGGATTTTAAATTTAGTGACACTGTATTTATTATTTACGTCTTCATATCATTTTAAATTTTTATACTAGTTAATTGAATATAAAGAACAATATGCATTTAAAGTGACATTTTTTTAGAACAGTTACTTAATATTTGAGAATTTACTTGTATTTATCTACTAATAACTACAAATCTATTAATTTTTAAAATTTTAATATTTTCCCAGCAAAAAAAGTAAACAATATATAAATAATAGATAACCCAAAAAAATTGAGGGTATTTATATACATATATATTCATTTTTGAAACTGCGTTTGTTAATAACCCAATAACTAAATAACTAAATAATATAAACCAATAACTAAGCAATATAAATACATCCCCACTGGAAATTTTAAATGTGTCAAAATGTCTCAAAATGTAACAAAGTGTGAGTTTTCGCACCCACTCATCGTCAAACTTTATACATTTTGGTTCACTGTGATACATCTTGATACATTTTAGAACATTTTAATGCAGTTTCATACATTTTGATACATTCTGGCACAGTTTTATACATTTTAATACATTTTGGCACATTTTGTCACATTTTGATACATTTTGATACGTTTTGATACGTTTTGATACATTTTGATCCATTTTGATACATTTTCGTACATTTTGGTACATATATCAAGCAGTGGTAAACAATTTATATATAAAAAGAATAAATATAATAACTAACAAGTTATAAAAAAGTAATAAAAAATAAGTTTTGATAAAAAAATTATAAAGGCCAGATTAAAAATGTGCCAAAATGTGCCAAAATGTATCAAAATGTATCAAAATGTATCAAAGTGTGCCAAAACGTATCAAAATGTATTAAAGTGTATCAAAGTGTATCAAAACATATCAAAATGTGTGACATGTAAATGGAAATGTAAATGAATCATTAACATTTTCAGAAATGTATCAAAATGTATCAGTGTATCAAAGTGTGCCACTACTCGAGCGAAAAACTACATCTATATACACTTTGGCACACTTTGGCACATTTTGGCACATTTTGATACATTTTGATTCATTTTATCACACATTTAAAATTTCCACTGGGGATTCAATTCCTTTTTAGAGGGGTAAAACGAAAAAGCTCCTTTTATTATGATATTTTACACATGATTAAATTTTCTTAATGTATGTACAATTTTTTTCGTTTTCATACCATTTTATATATTTATTTTATTTGCTGGTCTTAATGTTGATTTTTTAATTGTACAAATTATACAAATTAATGGACATAAAAATATCGACATTTAAATATTTAAAAGAGACAGAATTAAGTGAAAAACTTGTTTAAAGGGGTAGACTACCTTTGAATGAGTAAAAAAAATTTGTTATGCTCTCAAAGCTAGGTTATTTGAAGTTATAGTAAAATATTTACTAACATTTTTAATTTGACTAATTCTGGGCCCATCAATTTAATTTTTATGCACTACAATTAATCATGATAAAAGTCTTGTGCCGTGCATGATTGCACACGTCTTCTTGAATAAAATTTAATACATACTAAAACTTAAATACAAACCTTTATTAAAAATAAATTTGCTTTTATTTTGTGGATCAAGATATGAAATAAATTGCACATTTTATTCCACAAATTAAAAGCAAAGTTCTTTTCGAAAAACTCATTTTATTTAAGTTTTAGTGTTTATTAAAGGAGTCGAAATAAGGGGATTACGTTTGATTTTATACAAAAATCCGTATGGAAACGAGCTCGGTGCAAAGCTTTTTTTAAAATGAAAGTATCGGGTATGATAATTAATTGTAGCGCTAGAAGCAAAATTTAGAGGTCTAAAAGCTTTCAAATTAAAGTTTGAGTAAACATTTTATTATAAATTTTTTTAATTTTCACTCATTTAAAGGTGTTCTGCTATCTTAAATTTATTTAACATGTTTGGATCTATATACTTTTTAATCTTAACATGCGTTTCTTTAAACAGAAAGAACTTGAGGGCACCGAATATCCTGAAACTTCAAATTCAACTATTCTTCACTCCTCCCATCATCCTGATACCATGGAATTTTCCTTAAGTACTTCTAAAGAAACTCCTGCACCTAAGAATTTATTAAAAAATTCGCCTATAAATTGTACAAAAATAAAATTTAAAAAGAATATAAAATCGCGAAAAGAAAATAATAAAACTAAACGCACCATAAATAGAAAAATAAATAATCAAGTTAATAACAAAATAAATACAAATACACTTAAAACAAAAAGAAAGGTTACAAAAAAAATACTTTCTGATTTTAATTACTATTAAGTAAGGCCGCGCGGGGTGTCCTGTCCCCGTATGCGGCGCGTCCCCCGGGTGGCGGATGGGGGAATGCTCGTCACTCTAGCGTGAAGGGTAGAGGTGAAATAAAGTAATCTCCGTGGACCAAACAGTACAACCAGAAGTATGAGCAAGCGAGATGAAAACATACTACCCCAAGCGGGCAACTCCAAACTAGGAGTGAATCCCGTCGTCGGTTCCGATCGGGTGAAAGCCCCGGTGGCCGGCGCTGGCCTCATGGATTTTGGGGGAGGCCACAAACCGCTTAGTTCTAACATCACGTCAGAGGCGGGGTCCTCGAAAGAAAACCCCCAACAGCAGCCGCTATCCCAGATGCTGAGTCTTCCTTCTGCAAGCAGGTTACGAAGCGGCAGCGTTACCAGCATTGGTAGCGCCATCAGCGGCATCTCTGCCTATAGCAGAGAATCTCAAGAGGAGATAGAAGTGTTCCGTAAGGAATACGAGAAGGTGGAGAAGGCGCAGGAGGAGATCGACTCCACTTACGACCATCTGAAAAAAGAACTTCAGGCAATGTTGGCAGCTTGTGCAAAGCAGCCGAACATTTCCATGGTCGTCAAAACAGGGTTGAAAACCGTAGACGCTCTTGTACAAGAGCTCTACGGGAAAACGAAGAAGATGTCTTTAGCAGTCGATGATTACAAGTGCCAAGTCGAGGATTATCGAGTTGGCCACGAGAATCGTCGGCGGCCTAAGAGAAGAGGCATCATTGCTAAAGCCGTCATCGCGGCTACAGCCAAGATACAGGCTCAAAAGAGGAGTAGGGAGGGCCCTCAAAGCCCACCCGAGGCCTCTAAAACCCGTAAGAAGAAGAAACCTCGCAAGGAGGTGCCACCACCTGGTAAGGACAAGGAGCAATCCAAGTCCAAGCCTGTGGTGGAAAAGAAGAAGCCGACGGTTAAGTCGGGACAGGCGCCTCTTGACAGGAGAAAGCGCCAGAAGGCGCCGGTATCCACCCTGGTGGTCACAATCGCGAGGAACCGAACGTTTGCTGAAGTTCTGGGGAAGCTCCGAAAGGAAGTGAATCCGGACGCCAGTGGCGCGCAGGTTCTAAGTGTGCGGCCCACAGGGCGGGGGGACGTCCTGCTTCGGCTAGGCAAAAAATCCGATGCGGCAGTATTCGCGGAGAAAGTGCGTACTGCTATCCAAGGAATGGGAGAAGTTCGAGTCCGAGATCGAAGGGTTACCCTTGAGATCAGAGACCTGGACGCTCTCACAACGAGGGACGAAGTGGTGGCAGCCCTAAATAAAGTGCTTACTTCTTCGCCTGAAGGCCGAGAGGTGAAGCTTTTGGGTCCCAACCGCAATCAACAGGAGACAGCCATCGTGAAGCTGGATCACGAGAGCGCTGACAGGCTGAAGTCGATGCGGCATCTCTGCGTCGGCTTTGTAAGCTGTCGCGTTCGGGATCGAGTCTTGGTCGAGAGGTGCTATCGGTGCCTAGACTTCGGCCACACGAAACGGAATTGTAAGGGAGTGGACAGGTCCTCGTCGTGCTACAAGTGCGGCGAGCCTGGACACAACCTTAAGAATTGCAAGAGCGCTCCCAAATGCTTTCTTTGTCCATCAAAGGATGCTGAGGGAGTGTCTCACGTGGCGGGGTCCGGAGCCTGTGCCACCTTTAGGCGCGCGCTCGATACCGCCCGAAAGGCCGCTTCACGATAAGTGGCAGTCTCAACGTGGGAGGATAGAATAAGGAACGAATGACGCATGTCACAAGACACGCCTCCCAGCTTGAAGTAATGTGAAAAACAGTTCCGGGCTGGGCAGGTGAAAGCGTTGGGTTTGGAGTTTTAGCCGGTAAGAATCCGGCACTGGCGACGAGTGCGGACCCTCGTCGTCGTCTTATGTAAGATTTCTCCAGTTTCCCACGAAAAAAAAAAAAAAAAAAAAAAAAATTAAGAAGTTTAAAACATTTGTACATACTAACATATCCAGTTTCTAATCAGTTAAGATAATTTATTGATAATGTTTCTATATTTAATGATAATGTATGCATTCGTTGATTTAATCTATTACATTATAACACTATCAACATATTTTTATATCCAAAACGATATTCTTATGATTTATTACTACAAAATGATCAGAAAATGGGTATGTTACAATACGTTATTATGATTGTTCCTCGATTATTATGTATACCATAATGTATTACTAAAATATGTTATAAAATATTGTTCAAAATATATTGTTATTATATATTGTTGATGTAAAAATTGATTATTAAAAATTGATTATTAATATTATTATAGATATGACTATTCCTCGAGTATCATATATACCTTAATACACTACTAAAATATGTTACAATATATTGTTCAAAATCTATGTATATTGTAATTTAATTTATTTATAATTATTATACACCCTTTTAATTGTGTTTACACATATTTTAATTATCAAAAGCACATAGTAAACTAATGTTTCTGATTGTGTTAAAGCAAAGCTAATAAGTATAAAAAGTTTTGTTACAGTGAGACAAATAGTTATTTTTTTAGTTTATGCATAAAAATAATCTATTGTTATTATATTTTCTGTTTTACCATTAATTATTAATAAGTACTGATATCTTTTTAAAAAATTATTATGCATTTAAAAGTTTATTGTATTATATATATATATATATATATATATATATTTCACCTATAAAAATGTTACTTTACCAATTTTAAAAATTTTAATTTTACTTTTCTCTATAAGTATGGCATCTTCCCATGATTTATATTTTATATATATATGTATATACCATGACATCTTTGAGCTACAATAAAAATCCGTATTTTATTCTACCTTATCGACATTATAATAAAAATATTATTTCGCGCCATGCTAGTGGCGCCGCTTGCGGTGGGCAAGTCGGTGGGCAATTTGTTGTTTGGGCAAAATGTTCCGGATCCAAATATTCGAATGGCTTATTCGAAAATTTATTGGGAAATAAAGTGCTTACTTCTTCGCCTGAGGCCGAGAGGTGAGCTTTTGGGCCAACCGCAGTCAACAGAGACAGCCATCGTGAAGCTGGATCACGAGAGCGCTGACAGCTGAAGTCGATGCGGCATCTCGCGTCGGCTTCGTAAGCTGTCGCGTTCGGGATCGAGTCTTGGTCGAGAGGTGCTATCGGTGCCTAGACTTCGGCCACACGAAACGGAATTGTAAGGGAGTGGACAGGTCCTCGTCGTGCTACAAGTGCGGCGAGCCTGGACACAACCTTAAGAATTGCAAGAGCGCTCCCAAATGCTTTCTTTGTCCATCAAAGGATGCTGAGGGAGTGTCTCACGTGGCGGGGTCCGGAGCCTGTGCCACCTTTAGGCGCGCGCTCGATACCGCCCGAAAGGCCGCTTCACGATAAGTGGCAGTCTCAACGTGGGAGGATAGAATAAGGAACGAATGACGCATGTCACAAGACACGCCTCCCAGCTTGAAGTAATGTGAAAAACAGTTCCGGGCTGGGCAGGTGAAAGCGTTGGGTTTGGAGTTTTAGCCGGTAAGAATCCGGCACTGGCGACGAGTGCGGACCCTCGTCGTCGTCTTATGTAAGATTTCTCCAGTTTCCCACGAAAAAAAAAAAAAAAAAAAAAAATTAAGAAGTTTAAAACATTTAGTACATACTAACATATCCAGTTTCTAATCAGTTAAGATAATTTATTGATAATGTTTCTATATTTAATGATAATGTATGCATTCGTTGATTTAATCTATTACATTATAACACTATCAACATATTTTTATATCCAAAACGATATTCTTATGATTTATTACTACAAAATGATCAGAAAATGGGTATGTTACAATACGTTATTATGATTGTTCCTCGATTATTATGTATACCATAATGTATTACTAAAATATGTTATAAAATATTGTTCAAAATATATTGTTATTATATATTGTTGATGTAAAAATTGATTATTAAAAATTGATTATTAATATTATTATAGATATGACTATTCCTCGAGTATCATATATACCTTAATACACTACTAAAATATGTTACAATATATTGTTCAAAATCTATGTATATTGTAATTTAATTTATTTATAATTATTATACACCCTTTTAATTGTGTTTACACATATTTTAATTATCAAAAGCACATAGTAAACTAATGTTTCTGATTGTGTTAAAGCAAAGCTAATAAGTATAAAAAGTTTTGTTACAGTGAGACAAATAGTTATTTTTTTAGTTTATGCATAAAAATAATTTATTGTTATTATATTTTCTGTTTTACCATTAATTATTAATAAGTACTGATATCTTTTTAAAAAATTATTATGCATTTAAAAGTTTATTGTATTATATATATATATATATATATATATATATTTCACCTATAAAAATGTTACTTTACCAATTTTAAAAATTTTAATTTTACTTTTCTCTATAAGTATGGCATCTTCCCATGATTTATATTTTATATATATATGTATATACCATGACATCTTTGAGCTACAATAAAAATCCGTATTTTATTCTACCTTATCGACATTATAATAAAAATATTATTTCGCGCCATGCTAGTGGCGCCGCTTGCGGTGGGCAAGTCGGTGGGCAATTTGTTGTTTGGGCAAAATGTTCCGGATCCAAATATTCGAATGGCTTATTCGAAAATTTATTGGGAATTAATGTCTTTAGCTACTCAATTTAAAAGTAATTATTAATTTAAATGTAGTATAAAGTAAAGAGTAATTTACTCATTATATTATTTTATTAATAGAACTTTTGCAATCCGCATCGATATCTCCTGAGAAAATCTGAATAACTGAAAACTGCTCCTCTTCTACATAAACTTAATTTAGTATAAGTTGAAACAATTTTTTTAATTATTTAAAACTTAACTGTATTTATTTTATTGAAATTAATTTTTTTTTCATGTAGGAATTAGTTGTAAATAATTTTTCGAGTAAAATAACCAAAACTGCCATAAAGTGCTAAATATAGAGAAAAATTTAGACAAAATTTAAAGTATTTGTCATTAATAAGTAATATAACCTTAAAATAAAAAATTAATGTTTAGAAATTTTTCATAAAATTTAGCAACAGTTTGAAGCCTTTAGCAGTGTTAATAAATTTGTAACAGAATTGAGCAATCTTTTATACCGTTTGACTGAACTGCACGTTGTTTACAATTATGTGACAGTTAATTAGTTTTACATTAAGGCTTTTTTCATAATTTTTTAAAGAATCATTGCGGTTAATTAAGTCCTCTACCGAGTCGTCAAAATGATATACAATTAGTAAAATTACTGGGCCCTTATAAGATCGAAGAATTTTGATTTTAAATATACACTCGGGAACAAAATAAATGCAATACTTAATTTCGAATAAAAAAAAGACCCAAATTCGAAGATCAATATCTCAGGTAAAAATTGTTGAAACGATGTAAACTTTTTTTAAATTAAAAGTTGAAATTTCTACTTTAAAAGGATAAAACATGATTTTTGACTTGCCGGAATCCCTGCTTATATGATCTTGAATTGTAAAATAATTTTTCTATCTCAATAATCATAAACTTTTGCTGTTCACCTGCATGTTGGTGATTTTTGCTTAAAAATTGTTGTCAGATCATATTAAAGTGCATGTGCAATCTCTTCGAATTTCTTTGTTAAAAAAGCACTTGTTGAAAAATTAAATACATTTTTTCGTGGTGATTTTGTTAACCGGCAGATACCGGGTGCAAATCCGAGATTTCCGTCAGGTTGTGAGCCAAACGCTTTACTCATCCAGCGATCGTATAAATGGCTTTTTGGTTTTAGTTAGGCAGGCAATCAGAAAATCGTGCAACCAATCAGATCGCGCGTATATATGTATCCAACCACAAAAGTTACACTTTCTGATACCTATGGTTACAACAAAACTACGTACTTTCGTCATGCGTAATAAGAAAAAGCGCTATTTTATGAAAAGTTTGATGAATTCAATCCACTGTATGATTGAATCAGCGGTGTAATGTATAGTAATTCGGATTTATAAATCAATACCTCAAACTCATACCCGTACATAAACGCACACACATATGATAAGATAAACCCGATCGACTACCTCCTCGTGTTGCTTATTGGGTTAATGGTGAAGCTAATGTTGACTGTAATATTAGTTTCGCTAGAATACAAGTATTCGTTTTCAATTTGATCACAATTAACCAAGAAACAATATATATGAATCCGTGAAAATGACATTTTCATCTTGAGATATCGATTTACGAAATCGAGTTATTTTATACTGCTGATTCAATCGTAGAGTGGTTCCAAATTATCATATTTTTCACGAAAAAGATCTTTTTTTGTACATTTTTTAAAAAGTTGTAAGTTGTTGAAAAAAATCGTATTGAATCAAATTTTTTTCAAATTCAAATAACCATTTTTTGGTCGATAATATATAGATAAAAACAATGCTGCACGGCTGCTCAAAAATCTCGTTCATTTATTGATAAAAAAATTTGAACAAATTCATAGACTATCTATAATGTAAATACAACACCGTTACAGAGCGTTTTTTTCGATATAGTATACTGGTCGTTTAAGAAAAAATAAATAGTGATTCTGTTTTAATGGGTGTACTTCTCCAAAGTATAAGAATTTTTTGATATTTTCGAAGCTCAAGTGATTATCGCACTGTTGTATGCCAACTTGGCATTGCAGTGGCGATAAATTCTTTTAACAGATTTATCTATAATGGAAAAATCTTAAAAGAAACTTATTAAATGCGGATTTTTTTCTATATTTTTGTAGATATATTGATTCAAATGTCGACGGAAAAATTGAGCTATCTAACTGTCAAAAAAGTTATGATTTTTCGAATGTAAAAAACTGTAGAAAATTTAATGCTTTCTTTTTTTTATTTATTTTTCTATAATAACGATGCATATAACTTTTTTTGGATACTATCTAATGGTAGACAAAATAATATTTTGATTCTGTATTTTTCATTTTTTATTTTAACTTAGGTAATAAAATTAGTTTTATTGAAAATGTATGAAAAAAACAGTCAAAAAAGAACAAAGTTAACTATTTTTTCATATATTTTCGCGGAAACTAATTTTTTACCTGAGATATCAATTGAATTCAATTTCATTGAAACCAATTTTATACCTGAGATATCGGTCTTCAAAATTGCGTCTTTTTTTGGTCGAAATTAAATGTAGCGTTAATTTTGTTGCTGAGTTTACATTAGATTGCATGTAACCTTACTTATGACTTGTTTAGAAGTACCTACAATCATTTATTGCAAATTTATTAGTAAAATAATTTTTCTACGCTTATGCAATTTTAGTCATACAAATTTTTATAGATGAGCTTACACTATGCTTTGAAATAATTATAGAACCTGTGAATTGCTCATTATCATATTATATTTTTCAGGAAGAATCTTTATTATATGCTGGCAGTATTCTTAGAAAAGAAAGCGAATTGTTAATTTTATCATATGCTTTAAGGCATAATCTTACAGATAAAGGTCTAGAAGATCTGTTAACATTAATAGATTGTCATCTTCCAAACAAAGTGTATTTATCGAAATATAGATTCTTACAGTCATTAAAACTTCCAGAATTTTTAGAATATTTTTATTGCTCAGATTGTTCAGTTATAATCAATTTTGAACAAGAGAATTCACTTTGCAACAGTTGTGGAACTAATTATAATAAGAAGAGTTTAAAAAACTTAGGACAATATTTTATTTACATACCTTTGAAAGAGCAATTAATAAAGTTAGTTAACAGCAATGTATATTAACATTTTTGTAAAATAAGTGAAGATGAAAGTGACATTATTAATGGAAATGTATATAAACAATTGCGTTCGAAAAATGTCATTAGTCGTAAAGATATTAGTATTACATGGAATACTGATGGAGTTAGCCTCTGTAAATCATCTACGTATAGTATGTGGCCAATTCAAGTATGGATTAATGAGCTGTCCTACAGAGTTCGAAGAAATAATATTTTATTATGTGGTTTATTTTATGATAAAAAAAAACCTAATATGAATTTGTTTCTTAAACCTTTCTCAGAAGAGTTAATTGATTTGTGTACTAATGGCATTAAGACGACAACGTTATATGATTCAAATGCCATAAATTTAAAAGTTCATACGATTTTGTGCTCTGTTGACTCTGTAGCGAGGCCTTTAATACAAAATGTAAAACAATACAACGGTCTTTATGGCTGTTCTTATTGTTTTCACCCTGGCGACAGAGTTGCAGTAAAACAAGGATTTGCACGTGTTTACTCTACTAAAAAATCGGGTTATTTACGATGTCAAGATGAGCATAACAAACTAGTCGAAGCCGCGCTAGAAAAAAATTCTCCACAGAAAGGTGTAAAAGGACCCTCGGTGATGGCACTAGTTCCTTATCTCAATATAGTGCACTCGTATCCACCAGAATATATGCATTCCTGTATTCTGGGTGTTGGCAAATTATTTGGCACTGAATGGTTCAACAGTGCAAATAATGAAAAGCGATGGTACCTAGGCAGAAAAGTTCAAGAATTTGACAGTAGGTTATTAAAAATTAAACCACCTTGTGAAATAACACGAACCCCTCAATCTATTTCTTCAATCAACATGTATAAGGCGAACGATTGGAAAAGCTTTATTTTGTATTATTCTCTTCCATGCATGAAAGGTTTAATGTCATCAAAATACTATAGACATTGGTTTCTTTTTGTTTATGTTCCAAGTATATTTTTAAAGAGAAGCATAAGTGAAGCTGAATTCAAGCTAGCTTCTACAGCTATTCAGGAGTTCGTGAAGTTAACAGAAATATTGTATGGACCGGTATTTATGAAATATAATGTGCATATTTTATTGCATATACCTTCATTTGTTAAAAATTACGGTGGTCTATGGGCATGGTCAGCATTTTCGTTCGAGCATTATAATGGTGTTATGACAAGGCTATATCACGGTACTCAATTAATACCACATCAAATATGCAAGCAATATTTTAGATTAAATTACATAAAAAATAATGACATTTGTAAGTTGAAAAATGTTAACAAAAATGTTGAATCTTTGTATGTAAGATTAATGAATGAGTGTCGAGTAAAAAATTGTATCGAACATGATGAATCATTATATATGTTTGGTAAAGCTAAAGTTATCCACTTAACGGAAATTGAACAAATAGTTATTGAACACGCGTTGGAAGAAAGAGTTTACAGTGCAAGCCTCAAATATTTTAGATTTATTTACAAAAATGTATTATATCACTCCTGCGATTATCAGAGATTAAAAAAACGGAATAATAGTTGTATATTTTGCAACGTAAACGATTTCATTATCATCACTGGCATTTACAAAGTCAAATGTATAATTTCAGAAGAGGAAAGGTATGTAATTCTTGGAAATAAGCTCGAAATTATGAATGAAGTTTTGTGTAAAAATAATACTTATCTGTCCAGCGCATTCTCTTTTATTGCTTATAAATCATACAATATTGTTGCATATAATGTTGCAGCAATTAATGGAAAATGTGTTATAGTTCCGTATGAAAAGAATAAATTATGCGTTTTTCCATTTGGTAACATTGCAGAAACTGATTAATCTTTTTTATTAACTTTATTTCAAATTAAAAACTGCTTTTAATAAATTTAGACAATATGTAAATACTGTATATAAAAACCAAAAATTCAATATAAAATGTTACATATTTACATTTGGCTAAGTGTTTTATTTTTTCAAGCTATTATGTTTCCTTTAATGCATGAATTAAAATTTCATCTCAAACGGTTAGTAAAAGTGCTACCTTAAGCCTTTTATATTAAATTAAATATTTCGTTATAATTTATCATACCATATAATTATATTATATTTTTTAGTTCACACTAATGTATGCTAAAGTTGCAAAAAGTTGTAAATCATTTTTTACATTATTTGTATTAAAGTATAAAATTTATTTCTACAAATATTTCGTACAACTTTTTTATAGGTAACGATTCTACATCTATTACAATAGCTTGGGCAATTTCGGCAGACTTTTTAAAAAGGAGCTAACTCGCGTTTTAAATAGCGGTTTCGAAAAGCTGCCACCGAGTTAGCCCTTGTTATAACCTTAAGAGAACCGGGGTTTTGAAAAATTTGAAAATCGCATTTTTCTATAGGAATATGGTCTAAGGTCCCTGAGTCAGAGCCAAACTAAGTTGCGATGTTGGTGAGTCAGACCCTTACGCCTAGAGGCGTATTCCGGTCCGGTATGGTAAGGCCAAATGTTGAAATTTTCAAAATTTCAGAAAAACGTTAAAATGCACAATTTATTTCATTTTCAGCTGTATTTAGATTTTATCTGGTCATTCTATATCAATATTACTTGAAAAATATTACAAAGAGCGTAGCAACCGGCGATATCTGAGTTTCTTTATTCTTTACATTTGAAAACTACACAAATACATTATAACACACAAAAAAAATAAAAGTTAAAACCCATGGACCAGAGCATATATATACACTTTATGTTTTTTGGGTCACTGAATCTGAATCCGGTGTCGGTATGACCCCATGAACGAATTGAGTTATTTAAATGAAAAAAATTGAGTACTTATGAAAAAAAAATGTTTACGCCTCTAGGCGTTTTCTGACCCTCTAAAGGTTAAAAAGTCCGTCGATATAGCACAGTTCTTGTTTGCGCTCGAGTCATCATCTTTTTAACATTCGCATCGTACTTTCACCTTTTTCGCCGCGACCAGCGATATGCAGTTTTATACGGGATACATTGTTTTTTTTATTAAACAAGCGTACATTTTTATTTTTGAATCATTCCCTGCAGACTATTGTATGAATAAGTAACCTGCAGCGATTTAGTGCAGCTTTTACATGATCTTCTGCAGAATGTCTGCCGCAGAAAATATATAATTTGTTTTTGCAAGATTCCTTGCAGCTTGATCAGTAAGCAAAAACTTTGCATTTTCCCCTGCAGGCATTCTCTGCGAAATTTATTTCAACATTTTTTGCAGACGAAAATCCTGCATTTAAACGTGCAGAATTTGTCTGCAGATTCGCCTGCAGGCTTCCCTGCAGGATTTTTTCCTACGGGAAAATATAATTTTTTTTTCTCAATTGTAAAGAAATAAGAGGTAGCAAGAAAACATCACATCGCTCTCGCACCAGCACGAGGAAAGCGAAAATTCTAAATATTCATCGTCAAATCAAGAAAGAAAATCTTAATTAATTAATGTTTAATTTATTTTCGCCGATCCGCTATATATATATTTTTTTTTTTTTTTTTTTTTTTTATTCTTGATTTTGTGCTCTCTTTTTCCTGGCACTTCCTACCGTTTATCCCCTGGGGGACTTTAACGGTGTTCACCTACCACCTATGTGTGGGTGCTTTATCCCTCCCTTAAAAACCCCACCATCTCGCATTCGCCCGGGGTTATGCCCGTGGATGAGGGAAACCTGTGAAGCAGGGAAAACCTCATCCGAGATGGCCGGTGTATTCGAAACATTCTTTTTGGGTGTCAAAGTCACATTGCGTAGGCCTTGACACCGAAACCGAATGTTTCACACCTCCCGCTCACGTTGTGAAGTGTGAAAAAACACCTAACCCGCCACGAAAGCCAAACCCATCCAAGTGCGAACCGCACTCAGTGCTGCTTAACTTCCGTGACCGGCCGAGGTGCGTCTCCGCCACTCCGCCACCGTGTCGGTGCCGATCCGCTATATATTATTTCATTATATAACTTATAATACCTACTATTTTATATAATTGAATTAATCATGTTTATCTTACATTATTACTCCATATTCTATTAAAATAATATGCGTTACTTACATACTTATTATATTAAAGTGATAAAGTCGTCTCGTGTCCTTCCACGTTTTACCTTCCACCTCCTAAAAAACACCTTTCAATGTATATTTTTTGTAATAAATTAGTAGTACGGACCTAATGGAACAATTTGGTAACTTTGTTTAATGGTAATGTATTAAAATTGTTGATATATGGGGCAAAAACAAGAAATTCTGTTGTCCGGTGTCCGTCCGTCCGGTATCTGAATTTCTATTTTTGCTTTCAGTTTTTTTTAATTTAGCGGAATTTAGGGAATTTGTTATTTTTTTATTATGGGTGGATGCTATTGGGAGTAACGGATGGAAGGTAAAGGGGTGAGGGTGGAAGGGTGGAGGTGAATTGGAAAAGGGTAATTTAAATTTTATTTGATTTTTGTTGTGTGTGAGCATGAGTATACGTGTTTGCGTGTGCGTGTGCGTGCTTGTGTATGCGTGTATGTGTGCATGTGCGCGTATGTGTTCGTGTGTGTACGTGCGTGTAAGTGTTTGTTATTATTAAAGTGCTATATATATTAGTGTTTATTATATATATATTAAAGTGCTTATTAAGAAAAATGACGTCATCAATATCCGATTATTGTTATTTGATTGTATCTTTGAAGACTTGTATATTATTTTATTATTATGTTATTTTTATTTCGAAAGGGTATTCTGCATTTTTTCGACATTATCTCAGCATCCCCTATTTTAAGGGTGGGAATTAAGGGTGAAGTGTTAAAAAGTGAAAAAATTGAAAATAATTTATGGGGGGTTTTCGTCGACGCTGAATAAGAATATAACCACTATTTTTATCAGCAACCCCTGCTTTAAAGGCGGTAACAGGGTGAAGTGTTACAAAATAAAAAAATTGAAAATCATTTGTAGGAGGTTTTTGACAACCCTGAAAAAGAATATGACTACTATTTTAATCAGCAACCCCTATTTTAAGGGTGCAAATTAAGGGTGAAGTATTAAAAAATGAAAAATATCGAAAAAATATCATTTATGGGGGGGTTTTCGTCGACGCCGAATAAGAATATGATTACTGTTTTATCAGCAACCCCTACTTTTAGGGTGAAAATTAAGGGTGAACAGTTATAAAGTGAAAAATATTGAAAATCATTTATGCGGGGTTTTCGTCAACGCTGAATAAGAGTATGAATACAATTTTTATCACCTACTTTAACCCCTACTTATTATTTATTTTAACCCCTACTTTAAGGGTGCAGTGATGAAAGGTGATGAAGGGTGATCTAATTAAGAGTGCAGTGTTAAAAAATGAAAAATATTGAAAATCGTTTGTGGGGGATATTAATATTAATGTTAATAAAATAATTATGTAAAATAGTAAATAAATATATATATATATATATATATATAAATGACTAAATACTTCCACTCACAACTCATTTTAGTGTTAATTTTAAAAAACTTCGATTAATTACATGCAAATAAAATGACGTCACACACACACTTATTGAAGTTTGATTCAGTCATTGAAATGTGTGATGTCATTTTATTTGCACGGAACAGAAGTTTTTGATATAAAGAAAATGTACAATGTTGCAAAAGCTTTTTTTTAATTGATTAGACATTAGTGTATATGTAATATAATAATTAGTTCGTGGTTGTATAATAAAAATATTAAAATAATTAAAAAATTTCAGTATAATAAAGTGGATTTATTTAAAAATGTTTACATTAATATTATAATAATATTAGAAAAATATTATATGAATTATAACTGAAGCTGAAATATATTATATATTATAATATATAATAATAATAATAATAATAATAATAATGATAATAGCTGCAGTTAATTAATTATTAATTAATTCATTTATTAATATATAACTATGAAGAATTTTATAGTAATTCTATCTCAATAAACAATACATTCATATCAACGATAAAAGACACTGCAGATACATTAAATAGTTTTAAACGATCTAAAATTGAATTTATTGATACAATTTTTTGAAAATAGCCAAAAATAATTAAATGTAAACATAAATGTATGTTATTTTATTATCAAAATAAAATTTAAACAGTTCTATGAATATTGTTTTATCAATGCTTTTTGAATATTATATTTTATTTATATATTCATTTCTTTATTCACAACCACTCTAAAACGAAATAGAAAATTTAGTAATTCAAATTTAACAATTTCAATATTTACAAAGTAGCTTTTTTAAGGAACAATATTCTCAAATTGATTTGCTTTAAACGATAATTTTTGAGTAATAATCCAACGATGCTTATGATTTTCGAATAAATTGACCAGTATCTGCAAGTCTAATAATAAAAATCAGTGAATTAATAGTTATTGTAAAATAAATGAGACTAAACAAAAATTATCACACCTTAGTAATTCGATCTCGCAAGCAATGTCTATCATGCTTCTTTAAAGAAATTTTTTTTTAATTGTTTTAACAGTTAATAATAATTATTTATATATTCGTTTCTTAAGTTACACATTTTTTAAGGTATATATATTTTTAATAATTTTAAATGTGTAAGTTTTGTTGCTCAATGAAATAATAATCAGATGTTCCACCTCTTTAATATATTTAATCGTTTAATAACACGTGTGTAAAAAAATTTTATAAATTTGATTTTTAAAATTACTTCAATATTCAATGAATTCGTGAAACATTTAATCGAGCGAGCGCGACCGAGCGAGTATATTTGCTAGTATAAAATATTACGGTAATGAATCTACCCACGTAAAAAAATAGGATACAGATTGTATACAAAATTTGTTCAATTTCTTGTACACAAATTGTATCAAAAAATGATTCTACATAATTTAATACAGTTTGTATACAACGTATAAATATATTTTGTAACGGTTTTGCTATTTTTAATAATAAATGCAATAAAATAATAACAATTCAGAACCGTTAAAATAATAGTCTCATTTACACGATCAGCCGCTCAGTAATAATACGACTATAATAAGCCGTATAGGCGGAGGCGGCGGTAATCTTTATTTAGCGAAACGCGAGAAAAGAGGGTAAACAACTAAATAAACAACTATGCAGTATTTAATTAGCAAATAAAATAAATGTATTCGGAAAAGTAATACAGACGCGTCGCAGCGCGCGAAACGCAGGTCGATATATACGCGAAATAAATAAAGAGAGAAAGAGAGAGAGAGACTACAAAACTGGCACTTACAGTGCGTGAGCCGCGATGGCTAATCAAATCACCAGGTGAAGTCTGCGTGGTCGCTACTCTCCTTTAGCTTCCTGGGCTGCGTCGTCGCCGAATAAACTAACAGCAGTTCACTGAGTCACCAGCACAACACCAGGATGACAAGCAGCACGAGGCAATTGAAAATATCGAGAAATACCAGCAATCAAAATCAAACTCTCTCACGAAAATGACGGTTGAAATAAGTTTCTCTGAATCTCTCGCCGGTTGAGATTAATCTAAGTGCTCTCACACTTACGAATCGAAAACTCTCTCTCTCTCTCTTTACCTCTACGAGTATTTACCTTTACGAAGGTCCGCGAAAATCGCCGAAAATCGTCGAACGTCGACCTGTAACATCTGTAAAGATTAATACAAAGGCTTGACAGAGAGAGAGAATGTAACGAGCAATGTAATATAATTAAATATTACATTGATTCGTTACAATTTTTAATAAGAATTGAGTAAAAAACAGTTACAAGGTATTAATTTTTATATGATATTAATAAAGGAAGAAATATACTAATACAATATAATAAATCTTTATTACTTTTTTTCATAATTATTAGGAGGAAAACAAATATAATTATTAATTCCTAAAATTTTTCCTTCAATTAAGTGTAATGGAATAACATAGATGCAATAAGTATCGCGAATGGGCAAAATAAAATTAGAGAAATCTATTCTAACACTTTGATTAATAATTTTTACTTGTTTATCGTAATTTTTTGTAAACTCTCGAATAAGTGCAAACAACTGATTATTAATCGATAAAAAGCATAAAATTGTTCCAAAGCAACAGTTATTCCAATAAATATTGTAGTTACATCTTTTCTTTTGCCGTTTATATTTTTGTGAGGTTAAAGTAGTATTGCCAATTTGAACTTTAGCATATACGGCAAAATTTACAATGACTATTTGTTTTGTTAAATAATATTCCTGTATGACACTTAGTTCGCTCTCAGAAAATATTTCTTTAATAGCTCTTCCTAGAACTTTTATTTCTTTATCAATTGGGTGATCATTTTTAGCCATTTCTAGTTTACTCTTTAATACTTTTTGAGCATAATATATAAATATAAATATACATTAAATATACATAATATATAAATATACATTGTATTGATAATTTCAACTTCAATTTTATTTGAACCATGAATAAGTTTCTTTACTTGGCCGTTGCCATCTTCAAATGGAAAGGCTGACCAAGCCCAAAGAGGTCCCCATAAACGAACATGATGTGCTAAATGAGTAAGTTGATGAACATTAAACGAACACTTCTTACGTCCGTATAAAATTTCTAAGTCTATCACAAATAAATTTATAATAAACAATCAACAAGATCAATTTCTTCTAACTGAATTTTATCTTTTAGTAATAATAATATTTCATGTGCTAAGAGTAAGAAATGTAGGTAATATTTACTTGAAAGTCTATTTTTCAATAAAATAGGAAAGTAGTGGATAAGAGCTTCGCGTAATTCAGATGCCTTCCAATAGTTAATATGTTTAATTTTTCTTGGCGTGCGAGTTATGTAATCTGGTGGGCACAGTTTTTGAAGCACCTCATCGATCTCATTTTTCAAACGCTTTTGTACATAAAAAGGTTCTTTATTATTTTTAGTATCGAACCATGAGGAAAGAAGCAATCGAAAGACTCCTAGTAAAACCGCGTGCATGTAATCTGGCACGAAAGAACATGCTGTCTCAAACCCTGGAATCAACGCTGTTATTGACGGACCTTTGACACCGTTAACATGTTCTACATTACGAGATACTGCATCTAAAGCTTGAGAAAGCATTCTTTCCTTTGTTCGTGGTACAGCGGTTGTTACTGGAGGGTATACTCTTGTAAATCCTGAGCCTGTTGCACAAATTTCACCGCTGGGCTTACAAAAAGTACACCCGTATTCTCCATTGAACTGCATAATATTTTGCAATTACAATACTGCGATTAAATGTATTATTTTCTTTGTCGTGCTAATATATTCCATTTGTATATAAATCCTTTAATGTTTGAACAAACGGTTTTAAAAAGAATTCATACTTGGTTTCTTTTCACAATTATAATAAATACCCGATACAAACACGAAATTTCTTCTATTTTCCGGAGGAATGTTAATAATCTCGGCTTGCACTAACCAAACTTGACCGTTTGAACTGTTAGCAACAGGAAAACCATCGGTATTCTATAAAAGAATAACATCGTTATCGGTAATATTATGATCTTCAATTAATTTGCGGATATTTAAACTTGAGACCATATCACAAACATGATTAGAATTGTTATTTACTTGTTGTTTATAACTATTTAATAAACTTTTAAGGTTTTTTATTTTAAATGCGTCTTTTAGTAGAGCTTTTAAATTATATTCTACGAAAACGCGATTAGTATTACTGCTTTCACAGTTTTCGCAAAATAACAATGATTTTGAGGAATTGTATTCTCCTAAATAATGAGAACAATTTCCGCAAATACGATGTTTTTTTATGGTCTCGGAATTATTTGCTATTAATTTATCTAAAAATTTCATTAAAAAATACTTTGTCTTAGGAAGGAAATCAGGCTGCGGTAAGTGCAAATTTAGCAATTTTAATAAATCATCTAAACCTTTTTTTGTCAAACAATTATCCAGATAAAAGTCTAAGATTTTACATACGGACTACCCTACAGTTAAGTCACATTCGTTATGTAATCTTCTAGACATCCATTCATCGTTGTCGTATTCAATATTAATAACTTCGGGAATATCTTCAAGATCTTCGTTAAACCTATCATTTAATTCCTCTAAAGATTCAAGTGAAACTCCGCTTGAATTGTCCGAATCCTCGTGATCATTGTTTCCATTTTCATCAGGAAACTCCTATTTAAAAATATAAAAATTCTTATTACTATTGTAAATAAATAATATTGGAAATAAACATATAAAACTTTAATTAATTTTTTTATTTTTAAGATCTCACATAGATACCTCATACTCTATGTTTATATCATCAAAAATTAGTTCTGAATCATTCTGATCAATATCCATTCGTAGCAAATTCCTTAATAATTCTAACCTTTGCCATCGTCTAAGAGTCACAGCTGGTATTTCTACATGCTTGAGTAGAACAAATGTATACTTCATAATTATAATTTTACTAGTTATATTTATAATTATAATTATAAAAATAATTTTGTTACTATAAATATAATTTTGTTATAATATGAACAATTTTAATGTAATATAAAATAAAAATTAAAAGATTTAAACTTACATTACTTTGTAGAATATTATTGCGATAATGTGCCATTGCAATTTGTAGTTTAAAATAATTTTTTTTTACATGTCAATATTTTGACACATTGCAATTTGATGCGAAGTAGTCTGCAATATAAGTTATAAGACTTTGTTCCTAAAGAAAAAGAAACCCGAATTTGTTTATGTTGATTACCAGTAACCTTTTTGCAATTAAGTGATCGCATGGTTTACCGATTGATTAAAAATTCCAGAAACGCAATTTCTATTAGAGTGTGAAGACACTTCTTTTTGTATAATTTACAAAAGATCGATTTTATACAATAATGAGCAATCGTTGTTATCTAAAGGTGAGCATATCTATTTTCTGTGGCCAGAAGATTCGAGAAATTCTAAAAATATTACGGACGAATAATTCATACGTCAAATAAGTTAAATAATATTATTTTAATAATATTTAATTATATAAATAACTAAACCGACACGGTGGCGGAGTGGCGGAGACGCACCTCGGCCGATCACGAAAGTTAAGCAGCACTGAGTGCGGTTGGCACTTGGATGGGTGACACCATTCTTGTGCGGCTTTCGCGATCGGTTAGGTGTTTTTCCACACTCCACAACGTGAGCGGAAGGTGTGGAACATTCGGTTTCGGTGTTTGGGCCTACGCAAGGTGACCTGAATATCTAAACAGAATGTTTCAATACACCGGCCGTCTCGGGGAAGGTTTTCCTACGAGGTTTTCCCTTCCTCACGGGCATAACCCCGGGCGAATGCGAGACGGTGGGGACCGGGAGGGGAAAAAACTGGAATGTCTTCACCCCCACACATAGGTGGTAGGGGTGTCCCTGTAAAAACCCGTGTAATAATGGGTATACGGGGTGATGAGCAAAGAGAATATATAAATAACTATAATAGTTTGACCCGCTATAATAACCTCAATAAAATTAATAACCTCAAATTGTATACTACTGTATATTTTATCAATTATTTTTTTAGATGACGAATCCGAGTTATTTGAATTAATGGATAAATTACGTAAAGATGGAAAATCCAATAAGAATAAGAAAGATGAAAAGAAAAAGAAAATAAATTTAATCATAGAAAGTGAATCTGACGAAGACTTTAATGAAAAGAAAGAGAATGTACATTATATATTAATATGCAAATTATATATTACTCATATTAAAGCAAATATCTTAATAATGACTAACTTTTTAGGTACATGTTGCAAAACGTTTAAAAAAACGTATAGAATCTTTAGTGGATAAAGAAATTTTTAATGAGTTAGGAATATCAACTAAGCCACAGATTGCTAGTAATACTTTGAAAAATCCATTCGCTAATAATATACCAGCAAGACTATCAACTTCTAACATATCCTCTTACTCAAACAATTTAAGTTGGATTTATGAAAAAGTAAATGGATTACGGGATGATGTTGAATCTTGTTTTGCAACGCTTACTGTATTATCTGATGGTCTACACTGCTTATCCCTTCTAAGAAAAAGCACTTGAAAAACATGTTAAAGATTTTTAGTAATTTTTCGATTTTTAATTTCAATAATAATTTGATAATTATATTTATTAAAAGTTCTTAAAACTAATGTTTTGACAGATAATTAATATTTTAAGTCTGCGATCCCAATAGACAGAGTTGCACAGACAAAACTTCGTTAAAACTTGCTACACAATTTTTGAAAATAACTTGTGTTAAACTTGCTAACAAGACATTACATAATAGTGACGTGTACCTAAATTTAATGTAAAATTGTTAAAAAAAGTTGCAACAACTAATTGCTATAAATTTGCTAACGAATAAGGACGCAGATTTAGATTAATTTATTATTTAACTCTGCTGCACGAGTTGATATAATTTTGGTATATATTTGCTAAGAAATATATCATAATCTGAGAAATTCTATTTCAGCAAATTGGTAGCAAAATTAAATCAGTAAATGCTTACATAGTACAGTATATTGCAACAAGATTTGATGATAATTTGTTGCTATTTTGCTATCATGAAAATAATAATTTCAACGTATTTTTTATTCAAGAAAATCTGTGTTTTTGTGAAATATTTCAAGTTTTGTTACTTTTTTTGCAATTTTAAGAGACTAACACATTTACTAGTTGTGGCGATGCGACATGCGATCTAGAAAAAGGAAAGTCAATAGAGAGAGAGAGATGAAAAAATGCAAGTCGATGTCGGTAACAAAGGAACTTATATGCGTATATAATAAGTATGCCGCTTTGTTTTGACATATCGAAATTTCCGCTCTCACATTCGCTATCATATAACTGTTACAATTTAAAAAATGATATGCCATTGAAAATTTAATCATAATATATTTTATTAAGATCTAGATCATTTAATCGTCGATCCGTACGTAGATCTCCATATCACCACTCTTCAAGGAATGCATCACCAATTAGTAGTCGATCTTTGTCAAAAAAAATGTACGAAAATCTCAATGTATATCTCAAAATCAATCAAGATCTAGATCATGTGATCGTCGATCTGTACGTAGGTCTACATCTCATCACTCATCAAGTTCTGCATCACCAAATAATCACCAATCTTTGCCAAAAAGACTACGAAAATCTCAAATCAGTATAAAAATCGATCAAGTTCTAGATCGCTTGATGGTCGATCTACGCGTAGGTCCTCATCTCATGACTTATCAAGAGCTTTATTACCATTGAATAATCAATTTTTATTATAAAGTGTACCAAAGACTAATTATCAATCTCCAAATCGGTCAAGACCTAGGTCACATCAACGGCAATCAGAACGCAAGTCTGCATCTCGATCGTCGTCAACGACTTCCTTTTCAACGTCTTCCCCATATAATAAATCAACTTTTAGATCTTCATCCAGTTCTCCAACTGATGTCATCTCGCCTAGAGTTGAAAATTGAACTATAAATCAAATTGTTAAGAATGAAGTTTTATTCAAAAAGTTTATACCATGAATGAAAATTCTCTAAAGTATCTTTATATATATATATCTATATTAAAAGTTTAAAAGTTTCAAGATTTGTTTGTAATTTTAAGATGTTTATTAAACAAATAAAAAATTGTTTAAACAAATAAGAATATAAAATGGTAGATGTAATTAATAAAAAAAATTCTATTACAGATTGTTTAAAAACTTTGAAATTATATTACTATTAAAAATATTGTTAATAAAAATGTGAAACCTAAAGCGCTTTAATTAAGCTTTAAAATGTACGTTGTTTTATATTTCGATGTAAAACTGTTTTTATAAATACAATTCATATCAAATTTAATTTATGTTTGTTTTATTGAGAGTATCTATTATTTTTTTCACTTATTTTTGTTATATTTCAAACTGTTAGTCTCATTTTTATAAACGATGGAACTACATTTCCTGAATTTCTTTAAATATTTAACTAAAATATATGTAAAACTTGTATTATTTTACTGTAAAACATTTTTGATATTATAAAATACTTTATTGGAAAGTTGCACAAAAATAATATAAGTATTTGCTACTATATTTACTTAAAATATTATTTCAACAAAATAAAAGCACATTTATAGCAATACTTGCTATTTAAAAATTAATAATTTTATGCAACAATTGACTTTAATTTTATATAAATTTGCTGTCACTATTTTCATGTAAATGATTTGAAGCAAATTTATAATAAATAAGGACTTACATTGACGCAAATTTTGGATAAGCAGGTACAAATTGTTTTTTGGAAAGTTGCTGACAATTTGCAATCATATGTCTATTGGGGGATATTGTATATTCTTATAATTTATTTATGAAATAGGCTCTGGAGGATAAACAGAAAGAAAATGTTTCGAGTGCAAATGTGCTTACAAATCCCGTAAACTCTATTGATTCTATGTCATCAACTTCAATTGAATCAATTAATTCATGTAGACGATCCCATAATATGGAAGCTCTGACACCCATAAAAAATACGCTTGAAAGTTCGCCTGTTGAATCTATAAATACTGCAAATCCAAAACATAGAGGATTGTGTACTGTATCTGCAGAATTGCGTAGCACCTCAGGAAAAATAAGAAACCTAAATTCACCAACCATTCAGATAATTAAACAAAATTCGACACTGACTATATCAGATGATGATTCAGATTATTTTCCAGAAAATGATTTGGTTAATTAAATTACTTTTTTTTGTTCAGTTTTATAGGTTACATTGAATAATTTTGTATTTTTTTACAGGTACCCGACGTTTCAAATGAAAAGCCGCATATTAAACAAGAAATGACAATTTTTAATAGTTCTGATGATGAATTGATGGTAAATTATATTTAGTGCAATTTTAATATACATAAAAAAAGAAATACTTATGATTTTCGAATTTTAGGAAAATGACGATAATATTCGGTTTTCTCATAAAGGAGAGTGTAAACTAAAACGCGTAACTAAATTAGAAATGGAAAATAATGTGTATGAAAAAAAAGAAACTATTGTACATTCCAATATAAAAAAAAATAATAATAATGTATCTTTTTCCGACGTTGACAATGCTTCGACATTGCAATTTATTAATTCCGATTCATCAAATGGCGTAAGCACTGATTTTTTTATATCATGTTAAATTACAAATTATAATACGAATTTATATAATTTCTTATTTGTTTTAGTTAACTGAACTTGTCAAAGGATCTGATATATTCGTAAAGAAGTTTGCTTTAAAAAATGTATGTCAAACATGCGACAAACAGACCAATATGGTACGCGCTCTTTTAGAACTTGTATTTAAACAAGAAGCATTAACTAATTGTTATTTGCGAGGTAAACCTTCAAATGGAGTAGGTATAGTACTGATCGTTGACCGAGACTTTATCCAGGAGGAGTCAATGCAATTTCAGGTTAGCTTTAAAGTACTACACTGAGAAAAATGATATAATAAAAATGACTATATTTTATAGTAATGCGTGCACATTCTTCGACTGTCGTAATTTTTACTGTATTTTATAGTAATTTTTGTTATAAAATATAGTAGTAATTACAATAGTCGTAGAATGGCCACGCATTTACTATAAAATATAGTCATTTTTATTATATCATTTTTCTCAGTGTATTTAAATAAAATTTATATAACCTTGATTTGTTTTATTCTTATAGCTTATACGAGAGCTTATGCTAAAAAATACAATTGGAAGCAGATCGATGATCAACTAGTTAGTAAGAGTATGGCTCAAAATTTAATTGAAGTGAAAGATAAAAAAATGTTTAATGAAGTTAGAAAACCGAAGCAAGAAAAAAAAATTCAGTTAATTATATACATATTATATAACTATAATGTTTATTATTACTCAGTTTTGTGAAAAATAATGTACTAGTTCAAATATCTGTTGTTCCATTGTTAGTAATATTTATTTTAAAAAATTAATGTAATTATTAAATTAATTAATAAATAAATTAAATTATATTACAAAATTTATATCTGGATGAGTATGCTAGGCAATTTCATATAATTAATACCATTTGTTAACAATAAATTAAACAAATTTTGTATATAATTTGTTTCAAATTATATAGAATCATTTTTTGATACAATTTGTACACAAGAAATTGAATAAATTTTGTATATAATCTGTATCATATTTTTTTACGTGGGTAACCCTAGAAATGTAACCCTTTTGCGTACATAATCACTTATACATTATTTCAATAAGCATTTTGATTACTTTATACTCTTACCTTTGATGCATTGAATAGAATATAACCATTCCACAAATTTTACTCCAGTTTATATCAAATTTATATATAACCAATTTTATATACAGTCGATTGTATATAGACTATTTATAATCTCTATACAATTTTTCTACGTGGGATATTTCAGTTAGTAAGTGACGTTAGAGCGATTTAATCTGCCAACTGATTATTATATAGTATTATAATAAAAAATATATTATATATATTATATATACACTGAGAAGAATATATAGTAATTATTATCAGAAAATAACTATAAAATGTGGTGCAATATGAATACAACTATATTTTCAAGCGTACATAATGAAAAAAATATAGTTTTAACAATCAGAAAAAATATTGATCTACTGGATATTTTTTTACGAAATGTGGAACATCGAAATTACTAAAAAATATAGTAAAATAAATATAGTTAAAAAATTTAGTGACGTTTGGTATAAATATTTTATTAATCAAGAATTTATACAATATTAGCATTATTTACACAATTTTACAATATTTACGTCGTTCGACTCTGTTTGCAATTGAGTAATTAAAGTTTCTACTGCAACGAATCTTTGCAAATTATTTTTGTGAATTTTATACAAATAAGTTTCAAAAAATGTCCAAACTTGATTAGATTCGCAAGGAAATTGTAATTGAAGTACGTAGAATGATTTAAAACAAAAATCTACTGCTGATTCTAAATTTTGAAATTGTAAATTTACACCTTCAATAATGACGTACGTTGCCTTCAGCTTATTCGACGATCCCACAGCTACTACCAAAGGTTGCAACGTCCATCCATGGTCACGTAAAAATGTTCTTATATTATTTAGAGTTGTTTCCAAGTAAGTAATATTCTGGAAAATCAGTATTAAAATAAATATTAATAACAGTGTTTTGATAAGAATTAATATATATTAGCTATTAAACGCAGTTTATGCAATATAGATATTTATTTTTATTCGTAAAGAAACTTTTTAAATTTTTGTTATTATATAATTTAAAAACTTTTTTTATTAATTTCTTTTAATGTTCAGGTTACAAGGCCAGCGCCCTATAGTCCGAGTCATTGCTGGGTTCGAAAAATCATTTTATAAAATACGTCTATAAAATAAGTAATTTGCAAAAGAAAAATTTTTAAAAAAGTAATGTATTTTAAATTATTTTAAATATACCTCAATACATTGTATAAAGCCATTGGCTTGCTCTTCGTATGATGGCCGATAAAATTTTGTTTTCTTTTCGCTCCTCCGTTTGGATTTTATCGCAATCGGTCGAAACAAATAAGGCAGGAGGCGAAACGCTGCCAAATTTTCAGGCGAATGCTCTAATATAAAGGAACAGTGTAAAATGTTAATTTTAAAAAAATATATGTACATATATATTTAAATACAGTAGATACTGCAAGAAACACGTAACATGTAATATGATATTACTATAAAGTATAGTGCAATATGAATACAACTATATTTTATGGTAGTACTAACTACAATTTTTGTTATACATAACAATTTTTCGTTATACATCACAAAAATTTTAGTTAGTACCAGTATAAAACATAGTTGTATTCCTATTGTACTATAATTTATAGTAAGAGCAAGTTACATGTTACGTGCTGCTGTAGTATGTGCTACATTTTAAAAATTGTAACAAAGTACCTATTTCCGATAATAAGTCTTGAGAAAAAGCCTTTTTGTTTTTAGCAACATTAATTATTTTCACAGCTAATGTTGGCCAGTTACGAAAAACATTTTTTTCAGCAACAAATAATGTTTCAAAGTCACTTACAATCTTAAAATTAAACATAATTAGTTTTTGTTAATAAAAGTTAAGTTAATATTAAATTTGTTATAATTTTGTTATATTAAATACAAGATTTTCAATTACCAATGTAGAACCAAACGATGCTTTGAGAACTGGGAATCTTTCAAAGTACGACGAAATATTGCAATCTGATTTATTTAATATTTTTATTCTATAATCACGCGTTTTGTTCCACAAATCTTTAATTTTTGCCTCATCATCCAATGATGCGACATTAACTCATTTAGTAAATTTTCGTCTGAACAACTGTCATTTGGCACAGGAATGTGTGAATCTAATGGGACTATATATTTTAGTTTTCTCTTTAATTGGCAATATTTATCATACAATTTCCCTGCAGCTAAGATTTTAATCGGACCACCTTGATATGGTGTGTAATACGTGCCAGGTCTTTCGCTTTTAAATATAGCAATTATTTCTTGTGTCCAGAATACAAATACTTCAGATTTTATCCTAATAAATAACGAAGTTTTATGCAATAAATTCGTATAAAATGTATATTTATTTAAAAAATGTGATAATATTTACTTTGAATTTTTAAGCAATAAGAAGTCAATAATTATAGTGCACAAATATTTTCTATCAGAAGCTGTCAACAAAGTAGTTTTTAATAGAAGATTCCCAGTATATGACGATTTTAATAAATGTCGCAAAGCCTAAAGTAGGAGAAAAATACAATGACTATTTGATATCTAAATAATAAGTTAGTGTTTGAAATTTTTTGTTTACCTCTCCACGATTAGATGTGTCCGTTAAGGACAACTTACAATACTTACGTACAAATTAATTAAGTACTTTAAAATCGCTGTAAACTAAATAACAAGCCCGTGAAAATATAATTATGTGCGCACTGTAAAGGTACAAAAAATAATTGATGGATACGAATAATAAATACGTAATTATCAATATCAATGCTAGCTGTGAACGCTCGTTTCGTATCAATATTTGTTTACGTTAGACCGAAAAATGTGCAACGATAGACAACACCAAGGACTTGGAAAACAAATGAATGTACTTACATGTGCTTACTTTATATATATAGCATTATGGGGAACGCGGACAATATAGACTGTCTGTGAGCGCGCGCGCGCGCGCGCGAGAAAGAGAGAGAGAGAGAGAGAGAGGAGTATACCTTTAATATTGAACGATTCTTCAAAAATTGAAATTTCTCGCCTTTGGGTTTAATTAAGCCGTCAAATTCTTCTTCAGGCATGTTCAGCAAGGCGTCCATATTTATGCATTCAGCTGTAGAACATTGAAAAATTTAATTATTTAATAAATTAACGAATAAAATGTTAGATTACACAAAAACATTGAATTTAAAGAAAATGTTATTGTTATTCATTTTACAAAAACATTTTAAGTAAATACTACGTAAAAATATGAAATTAAATTTTGTTTGTTTTTTTAATGGAACTAAAGATTCTGCAATAAATTATTTTTAGTAATATGCGTACCTTCAAATGTTGCAATATAATGAGATAAACCCCACTCCGTTAACACATTTCTCACACTTAACGAAGACATGTTGTTTCTAGGACATCCTTCACACAACTAAATAAAAATTTGAAATATAAACCAAAAATTTTTGGTCTCGGTATGTGACAACTTTGTAAATATTTTTCGAACGGCATTGTTTTCATTTTCATACTCATGTAAACATATCGATGTTAATGTACTACATAAATTCTTGTCATATTTATTACTATAGATTTTACATTTATTTTAAGTACGTACAACATGTAATTTCGTACTGCGTTTAGTAACTTAAAAAAAAGGAATAAAAGTACACAAATTACACTTGTACTTTACGATAAAAATATAGTGGTTGTTACTAAAAACAATAAGTTAAATTATGCTATAAAAATATGTTTGAACTAACTTAACAGTATACTCAACATTTCAATGTAATGCAGAGAATTAGCAAGAAAAATTTGTATCAGTAAACATTCTGTAATCGTTACCTTTACTAATAAATATATATTACAAGTTGCTAGATTATTTGGTATCGTTGACCATAATTAAATAACTATATCGAATAAAAACTTTTACATTGCAAAAGTATTTATGTTTACTATAATATAGTACTATCTACAAGAAAATTAGCTTGTAATAACTATATGACGTTTTACTAGCTAATATGGTGATTATTTCTATGGCGATTTTTCTCAGTGTAACCACCGCCATTCGAAAGCTCTCGAAAAATGTGATCGTTTGAGCGGTGTTAGATCAAAATCAATTGTGGCGTAGAAAGTTTTTTTCTATCTCGAATATTTTTTGAGATATTCTCATCCGTTATTTAAAATGGGACACCCTGTATATCGTATGGAGATTTGGAATAGTGTATGTTATTATACTTGATTAATATTTATTTTATCTTCAAACAATTTTGCATCTATTCTTGAAAAAAAAAAAATTTTTAAATATATGAGGTATTCCACGTGAAGTGGTCCGATCAAAATTTTAAAATGCACCAAATTTTGGGTACACTTTGCAAATGTTTTTCAGAATACAGAAAAAAATTTTTAGGTACTGGAATCTATTTGCTCAAAAGTTATTCTAACCTCAAAAAGTGAATTTTTCCATATTTTTTTCAACACCAGCTGGGTTTATCGCTATATAACTCAAAATGTATCAACTTTTACTATATAACATTATATGTAACATTCGTTGCTAATTATATCTAAAATTTATTCTTCTGGGTTAGAATTTCTAATCTCAAGGTCAATGTTACATAAACTACATGTCAATATTCAACTTAAAAAAAGTGCAAGTGCGCCACCTTTGATTTTTTCATCCAGAAGTCTAAAAGAAAGCTTGGAGCAATACCTTTCAAATGGTCTGAAGCATTTTTATGGCCTCCAATTCTGTAAAAAGTTAAGACAATTTAAAGAAACACGAAATTTTTTTAAAAATTTAAATGGGAATTACCATGTTAATTTTTGTGAATTTTTTGTCTTTCTTTAAATTGTCATAACTTTTTACAGAATTGGAGGCCATAAAAATGCTTCAGACCATTTGAAAGGTATTGCTCCAAGCTTTCTTTTAGACTTTTTGATGAAAAAAATCAAAGGTGGCGCACTTGCACTTTTTTCAAGTTGAATATTGACATGTAGTTTATGTAACATTGACCTTGAGATTAGAAATTCTAACACAGAAGAATAAATTCTAGATATAATTAGCAACGAATGTTACATATAATGTTATATAGTAAAAGTTGATAGATTTTGAGTTATATAGCGGTAAACCCAGCTGGTGTAGAAAAAAATATGGAAAAATCCACTTTTTGAGGTTAGAATAACTTTTGAGCAAATAGATTCCAGTACCTAAAAATTTTTTTCTGTATTCTGAAAAACATTTGCAAAGTGTACCCAAAATTTGGTGCATTTTAAAATTTTGATCGGACCACTTCACGTGGAATACCCCATATATATATATATATAATATTCCGCCGCACGCACGCACGCACACACATACATATGGAGAATGATAAATTTTTATACACAGCGGCATATATTAGAGCCCTGAAATCTTAGACAGGACGGCGGCGAACTATTTACACTGAGAAAAATCGCCATAGAAATAATCACCATATTAGCTAGTAAAACGTCATATAGTTATTACAAGCTAATTTTCTTGTAGATAGTACTATATTATAGTAAACATAAATACTTTTGCAATGTAAAAGTTTTTATTCGATATAGTTATTTAATTATGGTCAACGATACCAAATAATCTAGCAACTTGTAATATATATTTATTAGTAAAGGTAACGATTACAGAATGTTTACTGATACAAATTTTTCTTGCTAATTCTCTGCATTACATTGAAATGTTGAGTATACTGTTAAGTTAGTTCAAACATATTTTTATAGCATAATTTAACTTATTGTTTTTAGTAACAACCACTATATTTTTATCGTAAAGTACAAGTGTAATTTGTGTACTTTTATTCCTTTTTTTTAAGTTACTAAACGCAGTACGAAATTACATGTTGTACGTACTTAAAATAAATGTAAAATCTATAGTAATAAATATGACAAGAATTTATGTAGTACATTAACATCGATATGTTTACATGAGTATGAAAATGAAAACAATGCCGTTCGAAAAATATTTACAAAGTTGTCACATACCGAGACCAAAAATTTTTGGTTTATATTTCAAATTTTTATTTAGTTGTGTGAAGGATGTCCTAGAAACAACATGTCTTCGTTAAGTGTGAGAAATGTGTTAACGGAGTGGGGTTTATCTCATTATATTGCAACATTTGAAGGTACGCATATTACTAAAAATAATTTATTGCAGAATCTTTAGTTCCATTAAAAAAACAAACAAAATTTAATTTCATATTTTTACGTAGTATTTACTTAAAATGTTTTTGTAAAATGAATAACAATAACATTTTCTTTAAATTCAATGTTTTTGTGTAATCTAACATTTTATTCGTTAATTTATTAAATAATTAAATTTTTCAATGTTCTACAGCTGAATGCATAAATATGGACGCCTTGCTGAACATGCCTGAAGAAGAATTTGACGGCTTAATTAAACCCAAAGGCGAGAAATTTCAATTTTTGAAGAATCGTTCAATATTAAAGGTATACTCCTCTCTCTCTCTCTCTCTCTCTTTCTCGCGCGCGCGCGCGCGCGCTCACAGACAGTCTATATTGTCCGCGTTCCCCATAATGCTATATATATAAAGTAAGCACATGTAAGTACATTCATTTGTTTTCCAAGTCCTTGGTGTTGTCTATCGTTGC
This sequence comes from Theocolax elegans, assembly GCA_026168455.1. Classification (NCBI taxonomy): domain Eukaryota; kingdom Metazoa; phylum Arthropoda; class Insecta; order Hymenoptera; family Cerocephalidae; genus Theocolax; species Theocolax elegans. Next base: position 43,546 of record JANSJX010000025.1, on the reverse strand, counting down.
ACATTTTTCGGTCTAACGTAAACAAATATTGATACGAAACGAGCGTTCACAGCTAGCATTGATATTGATAATTACGTATTTATTATTCGTATCCATCAATTATTTTTTGTACCTTTACAGTGCGCACATAATTATATTTTCACGGGCTTGTTATTTAGTTTACAGCGATTTTAAAGTACTTAATTAATTTGTACGTAAGTATTGTAAGTTGTCCTTAACGGACACATCTAATCGTGGAGAGGTAAACAAAAAATTTCAAACACTAACTTATTATTTAGATATCAAATAGTCATTGTATTTTTCTCCTACTTTAGGCTTTGCGACATTTATTAAAATCGTCATATACTGGGAATCTTCTATTAAAAACTACTTTGTTGACAGCTTCTGATAGAAAATATTTGTGCACTATAATTATTGACTTCTTATTGCTTAAAAATTCAAAGTAAATATTATCACATTTTTTAAATAAATATACATTTTATACGAATTTATTGCATAAAACTTCGTTATTTATTAGGATAAAATCTGAAGTATTTGTATTCTGGACACAAGAAATAATTGCTATATTTAAAAGCGAAAGACCTGGCACGTATTACACACCATATCAAGGTGGTCCGATTAAAATCTTAGCTGCAGGGAAATTGTATGATAAATATTGCCAATTAAAGAGAAAACTAAAATATATAGTCCCATTAGATTCACACATTCCTGTGCCAAATGACAGTTGTTCAGACGAAAATTTACTAAATGAGTTAATGTCGCATCATTGGATGATGAGGCAAAAATTAAAGATTTGTGGAACAAAACGCGTGATTATAGAATAAAAATATTAAATAAATCAGATTGCAATATTTCGTCGTACTTTGAAAGATTCCCAGTTCTCAAAGCATCGTTTGGTTCTACATTGGTAATTGAAAATCTTGTATTTAATATAACAAAATTATAACAAATTTAATATTAACTTAACTTTTATTAACAAAAACTAATTATGTTTAATTTTAAGATTGTAAGTGACTTTGAAACATTATTTGTTGCTGAAAAAAATGTTTTTCGTAACTGGCCAACATTAGCTGTGAAAATAATTAATGTTGCTAAAAACAAAAAGGCTTTTTCTCAAGACTTATTATCGGAAATAGGTACTTTGTTACAATTTTTAAAATGTAGCACATACTACAGCAGCACGTAACATGTAACTTGCTCTTACTATAAATTATAGTACAATAGGAATACAACTATGTTTTATACTGGTACTAACTAAAATTTTTGTGATGTATAACGAAAAATTGTTATGTATAACAAAAATTGTAGTTAGTACTACCATAAAATATAGTTGTATTCATATTGCACTATACTTTATAGTAATATCATATTACATGTTACGTGTTTCTTGCAGTATCTACTGTATTTAAATATATATGTACATATATTTTTTTAAAATTAACATTTTACACTGTTCCTTTATATTAGAGCATTCGCCTGAAAATTTGGCAGCGTTTCGCCTCCTGCCTTATTTGTTTCGACCGATTGCGATAAAATCCAAACGGAGGAGCGAAAAGAAAACAAAATTTTATCGGCCATCATACGAAGAGCAAGCCAATGGCTTTATACGATGTATTGAGGTATATTTAAAATAATTTAAATACATTACTTTTTTAAAAATTTTTCTTTTGCAATTACTTATTTTATAGACGTATTTATAAAATGATTTTTCGAACCCAGCAATGACTCGGACTATAGGGCGCTGGCCTTGTAACCTGAACATTAAAAGAAATTAATAAAAAAAGTTTTTAAATTATATAATAACAAAAATTTAAAAAGTTTCTTTACGAATAAAAATAAATATCTATATTGCATAAACTGCGTTTAATAGCTAATATATATTAATTCTTATCAAAACACTGTTATTAATATTTATTTTAATACTGATTTTCCAGAATATTAATTACTTGGAAACAACTCTAAATAATAGAAGAACATTTTTACGTGACCATGGATGGACGTTGCAACCTTTGGTAGTAGCTGTGGGATCGTCGAATAAGCTGAAGGCAACGTACGTCATTATTGAAGGTGTAAATTTACAATTTCAAAATTTAGAATCAGCAGTAGATTTTTGTTTTAAATCATTCTACGTACTTCAATTACAATTTCCTTGCGAATCTAATCAAGTTTGGACATTTTTGAAACTTATTTGTATAAAATTCACAAAAATAATTTGCAAAGATTCGTTGCAGTAGAAACTTTAATTACTCAATTGCAAACAGAGTCGAACGACGTAAATATTGTAAAATTGTGTAAATAATGTTAATATTGTATAAATTCTTGATTAATAAATATTTATACCAAACGTCACTAAATTTTTTAACTATATTTTTTACTATATTTTTTAATAATTTCGATGTTCCACATTTCGTAAAAAAATATCCAGTAGATCAATATTTTTTCTGATTGTTAAAACTATATTTTTTTCATTATGTACGCTTGAAAATATAGTTGTATTCATATTGCACTATACTTTATAGTAATATCATATTACATGTTACGTGTTTCTTGCAGTATCTACTGTATTTAAATATATATGTACATATATTTTTTTAAAATTAACATTTTACACTGTTCCTTTATATTAGAGCATTCGCCTGAAAATTTGGCAGCGTTTCGCCTCCTGCCTTATTTGTTTCGACCGATTGCGATAAAATCCAAACGGAGGAGCGAAAAGAAAACAAAATTTTATCGGCCATCATACGAAGAGCAAGCCAATGGCTTTATACGATGTATTGAGGTATATTTAAATAATTTAAAATACATTACTTTTTTAAAAATTTTTCTTTTGCAAATTACTTATTTTATAGACGTATTTTATAAAATGATTTTTTCGAACCCAGCAATGACTCGGACTATAGGGCGCTGGCCTTGTAACCTGAACATTAAAAGAAATTAATAAAAAAAGTTTTTAAATTATATAATAACAAAATTTAAAAAGTTTCTTTACGAATAAAAATAAATATCTATATTGCATAAACTGCGTTTAATAGCTAATATATATTAATTCTTATCAAAACACTGTTATTAATATTTATTTTAATACTGATTTTCCAGAATATTAATTACTTGGAAACAACTCTAAATAATAGAAGAACATTTTTACGTGACCATGGATGGACGTTGCAACCTTTGGTAGTAGCTGTGGGATCGTCGAATAAGCTGAAGGCAACGTACGTCATTATTGAAGGTGTAAATTTACAATTTCAAAATTTAGAATCAGCAGTAGATTTTTGTTTTAAATCATTCTACGTACTTCAATTACAATTTCCTTGCGAATCTAATCAAGTTTGGACATTTTTTGAAACTTATTTGTATAAAATTCACAAAAATAATTTGCAAAGATTCGTTGCAGTAGAAACTTTAATTACTCAATTGCAAACAGAGTCGAACGACGTAAATATTGTAAAATTGTGTAAATAATGTTAATATTGTATAAATTCTTGATTAATAAAATATTTATACCAAACGTCACTAAATTTTTTAACTATATTTATTTTACTATATTTTTTAGTAATTTCGATGTTCCACATTTCGTAAAAAAATATCCAGTAGATCAATATTTTTTCTGATTGTTAAAACTATATTTTTTTCATTATGTACGCTTGAAAATATAGTTGTATTCATATTGCACCACATTTTATAGTTATTTTCTGATAATAATTACTATATATTCTTCTCAGTGTAGATTATTGGCCAAGACCGCTGGTAAAACTTAAGCCTTAAAATACATGAAAATTAGATTTTATGAGGTTAATGAGGCATTACTTTCACCTGCGGTCTTGGCCAATAATCTAACTACCGCCATTCGAAAGCTCTCGAAAAATGTGATCTTTTGATTGGTGTTAGATCAAAATCAATTGTGGAGTGGTCGCCTTTTTTTGATAATCAAATTTTTTTTATATTTCCGGGTGTCCTATCTCTTTGAGATTTTAAAATAACGAATTATAACCTGGGTAGATTAGTTCTAAAGCTTATTTTGAACAAAAATTGTTTGTAATGTTTTTTCAAAGAAATCAATAGATTTTGAGAAAAATGGCTTTAAAAATTTCCTTTGAAAAATTTCCATTTTTTATGGTGGAATAACTCTTAGGCAAATTATTTTTAACACCTAAAAATTTTTTTTTATTTTCTAGAAGATATTTCCACCCTGTTCTGAAAATTTGGTGCGATTTAAAAGTTTCATTATACCACTTAACGCGAAATAGCTCATATATATATATATATATATTGTAACAGGGTTATTCTGGTGTTTCAGGAGGGTTTTAATTGTCCTGTGCATATCCTCAATGCACAGGAAATATTCTCCGTATGCCGATCAGCTGTATTACCAGACAGCTAACCGATCGTCGGAACCGTCCTTGGAGTGGTGCGAGCTAGCCTCAAGCTCCGCACGACGACGTCTTCCCTGTGTACAATGTGTGCACTTATCTAGTGCACACTTATCCTCCGTTGATGCTCGTACTCGGCTACTCAGTTAAGTGTGTCGTGCTAAGTACAATGCACGACACCCGCGGGGCATGGCGGTATTCGCCTTTGGGATAGGAACTACTCGCGGGTTTAATGAATCGACACTCGCGATTAAAAATGTCAGTGTAATTTATTCTAAATAAATAAAAATTAATAGGATACAAAAACTTATAACTTATGTCGGGACGAGCCAAGGCAATGCTAAACCTTGGCTCAATAACGGTTAAATAAAAAGAGTGTAAACAAGCACGGGAACTTAGAATGTATACAGTGCGCGTATGCGTGTGTGTGCGCCCGCCGCAAATTACGTTCCGAAACACGGCGTTTCGATATGTCCAGGGGAATGAGATTACACCAGAGATCGAACCCCTGGTTAGGCAGAATGCCTGGTACGGGTAGATTATTGCCGGAGTGTGGAGCACTCCGGCTTATTGAACGCGTGCCTACGCACTAGAGAGAGACACGGCGAGAGTATCCGGTCTCTCGCCCGGGAGATATGGTGCGTCGGGGTACCGCGCGTATCCCGATGCCGCTCGCGGATCGCGTCGTGCTTTTGAACCGGCGAACGCCTGGCCAGGACTTACTTGTCTTTTCGAAGTTGCGGGTTGGCACTCTCGGTGTCCGCTTTTTTGGCTCTCTCTCTCTCTCCCTCTCCTCTCCTCCTTCACCACAGTTCGGAGTCACGGGGGCCTTGACTGACTCAAGTTAGGTCGCGCCGCGAACCGAACGATACTGCCGATCTCGTGTTGTTCGAGGTTCGAACGATACTGCCGGTGTGTCGTGCACACCGGCTCTCCGACGCGCTCGCGCATGCGCCTTACGCGTCTTCAACGGTAGACTCACGCGATCGGTACGATTTTCGACTCGCGTGAACCGTTTACCGTTACAATATATATATATATGGGGTATTCCACGTGAAGTGGTCCGATCAAAATTTTAAAATGCACCAAATTTTGGGTACACTTTGCAAATGTTTTTCAGAATACAGAAAAAAATTTTAGGTACTGGAATCTATTTGCTCAAAAGTTATTCTAACCTCAAAAAGTGAATTTTTCCATATTTTTTCAACACTAGCTGGGTTTACCGCTATATAACTCAAAATCTATCAACTTTACTATAGAACATTATATGTAACATTCGTTGCTAATTATATCTAGAATTTATTCTTCTGGGTTAGAATTTCTAATCTCAAGGTCAATGTTACATAAACTACATGTCAATATTCAACTTGGAAAAAGTGCAAGTGCGCCACCTTTGATTTTTTCATCCAAAAGTCTAAAAGAAAGCTTGGAGCATATACCTTTCAAATGGTCTGTAGCATTTTTATGGCCTCCAATTCTGTAAAAAGTTATGACAATTTAAAAGAAAGACAAAAATTCACAAAAATTAACATGGTAATTCCCATTTAAATTTTAAAAAAAATTTCGTGTTTCTTTAAATTGTCATAACTTTTTACAGAATTGGAGGCCATAAAAATGCTACAGACCATTTGAAAGGTATTGTTCCAAGCTTTCTTTTAGACTTTGGATGAAAAACTCAAAGGTGGCGCACTTGCACTTTTTCCAAGTTGAATATTGACATGTAGTTTATGTAACATTGACCTTGAGATTAGAAATTCTAAACCCAGAAGAATAAATTCTAGATATAATTAGCAACGAATGTTACATATATGTTCTATAGTAAAAGTTGATAGATTTTGAGTTATATAGCGGTAAACCCAGCTGGTGTTGAAAAAAATATGGAAAAATTCACTTTTGAGGTTAGAATAACTTTTGAGCAAATAGATTCCAGTACCTAAAAATTTTTTTCTGTATTCTGAAAAACATTTGCAAAGTGTACCCAAAATTTGGTGCATTTTAAAATTTTGATTGGACCACTTCACGTGGAATACCCCATATATATATATACTAAGGGGTACTCGACCCCCTGCGCGCGCCAACCCCCTATTTTTAATTTTGAAAAAGATTTTTCGTAATTAATTTATTTAAAATAATATTTCAAATTGTATTATTTTTCACTACCATGGATACCTTAGAATTAAACAGATTCATACAACACCTTGGAGGTACTGTTATAGTGCATTGGGTTTTATACCAAAAATTTAATTTTTTTTTAAATACGATTATAATTTATAAATAAAAGTTTTTACCAAAATTTAGTGTAATAAAATCAGAATAAAGATAATAAAAAAAAATAGAGACATATTAAATGTAAACTGTAAATTTTAAACTATATGCATTCTTAAAAATCTTAAATTTATATTTTAATAATTATATATGTTAATGAAAAATTAACTTACCAAAAATAGTAAAGTGCATATACTTACTAAATTGTAGTTTTTAGTAACTACTTATTAAAATTTTGGATTATTTTAAACGAATCTAAATAGAACTTCACCTCCTAAATTAATTTATTTAATGACAAAGGATCATCGCCAAGTTCTATGTCATTAATATTTTGTACTTTTAGAGTAAAAAACTTTCTTCTTAAATAAATAAATATTTGTATTTATTTTAATGAACTATTTATAACATTTTAGCGGCATATAAATAAAAACCTGTTTCTTCCATTTCTTCCGTGATTCGTAATTTGCATCCTCTTTCAAAATTTGCGTTTTAATCCATAATTATATCCGATTTATTTTCCCCTTTAGTTACAGAGCCCATATATTTATTTTGATTACTATAAACAAATTCATTCCATAAATAACCTACTGTTTCTAATAAACATACTTGTTTATTTAAATATTGTTTTTGGGTGTTAGGGATAACCACACCTGCCTTAAGTGGCTGGGACAACTATCACCTTGCCTATATGGGTATTCGTCACTAGTAGAAAAAAATTGTCCGGTAATAGTTTCGTGTGCTAATTGGATGCATTTTCATTTTAGTGCAATGTAATTTGCTAAAATTTAATGTCATTCAATTGAACATAACTTTCAAAATTGTAGGTCTCTTTGAGCAAACCAAAATTCGTTTCTTTTGTCTTTTCAGAGCTTTTAATCGCTTTTTAGTACGCTAAAATCGATTTATTAGAGCCATAGATATCAAAAAATTGTATTTTGGACGCCATTTAGAATTTGGTACTCTGAAATTATTTTCTTATGTTCATAATTTTTAAGCTTGAGGTCCAATTGCAAGATTTTGATAGGATTTGCGCAAAAACAATAGGTGCTTCAAGGTAAAAAAACGTTGAAAAAAAAATTTATCAATGAAATCTTGTTTATTTATTTAAATCTAAAAATTTAGTGGTTTTTTAAAGTTTTTGTAAGTTTGGCTTGATCCAATTGAAAGAGCATACCCGAAAATAGTTAAGTACTAGTTTTGAGCAATTTTCATTTTCTTTTTGACAATTGGCACTTACTTGAACTTATCGTACTTGAAACTGCAAATGTAACGTTAAGGGTTAAGGGGGTACCAAAGCCAAGTTTTATCCTCCCTACCTTACCAGCCCGAAAAGTCGACGAAAATTAATTATAAATAAAAAAGGATGATAATCTACGTAAATTGAGGAGACAGTGCCCTTCCTTTATTCATAATCTATCTGTCTTTAAAATTTGAAGGAAAATATTAATTGGTTTTCGAGTAATCCCTTACCAAAATTTACGACAATTTCGTGCAATTTGAGGTTACATGCGCGTATGCGTGTGTGTGCGCCCGCCGCAAATTACGTTCCGAAACACGGCGTTTCGATATGTCCAGGGGAATGAGATTACACCAGAGATCGAACCCCTGGTTAGGCAGAATGCCTGGTACGGGTAGATTATTGCCGGAGTGTGGAGCACTCCGGCTTATTGAACGCGTGCCTACGCACTAGAGAGAGACACGGCGAGAGTATCCGGTCTCTCGCCCGGGAGATATGGTGCGTCGGGGTACCGCGCGTATCCGATGCCGCTCGCGGAATCGCGTCGTGCTTTTGAACCGGCGAACGCCTGGCCAGGACCTTACTGTCTTTCGAAGTTGCGGGTTGGCACTCTCGGTGTCCGCTTTTTCTCGCTCTCTCTCTCTCTCCCTCCTTCACCACAGTTCGGAGTCACGGGGCCCTTGACTGACTTCAAGTTAGGTCGCGCCGCGAACCGAACGATACTGCCGATCTCGGTTGTTCGAGGTTCGAACGATACTGCCGGTGTGTCGTGCACACCGGCTCTCCGACGCGCTCGCGCATGCGCCTTACGCGTCTTCAACGGTAGACTCACGCGATCGGTACGATTTTCGAACTCGCGTGAACCGTTTACCGTTACAATATATATATATATGGGGTATTCCACGTGAAGTGGTCGATCAAAATTTTAAAATGCACCAAATTTTGGGTACACTTTGCAAATGTTTTCAGAATACAGAAAAAAATTTTAGGTACTGGAATCTATTTGCTCAAAAGTTATTCTAACCTCAAAAAGTGAATTTTTTCCCATATTTTTTTCAACACTAGCTGGGTTTACCGCTATATAACTCAAAATCTATCAACTTTTACTATAGAACATTATATGTAACATTCGTTGCTAATTATATCTAGAATTTATTCTTCTGGGTTTAGAATTTCTAATCTCAAGGTCAATGTTACATAAACTACATGTCAATATTCAACTTGGAAAAAGTGCAAGTGCGCCACCTTTGATTTTTTCATCCAAAAGTCTAAAAGAAAGCTTGGAGCAATACCTTTCAATGGTCTGTAGCATTTTTATGGCCTCCAATCTGTAAAAAGTTATGACAATTTAAAGAAAGACAAAAAATTCACAAAAATACCATGGTAATTCCCATTTAAATTTTTAAAAAAATTTCGTGTTTCTTTAAATTGTCATAACTTTTTACAGAATTGGAGGCCATAAAAATGCTACAGACCATTTGAAGGTATTGTTCCAAGATTTCTTTTAGACTTTTGGATGAAAAACTCAAAGGTGGCGCACTTGCACTGTTTCCCAATGTTGGAATATTGACATGTAGTTATGTAACATTGACCTTGAGATTAGAAATTCTAACCAGAAGAAATAATTCTAGATATAATTAGCAACGAATGTTACATATAATGTTCTATAGTAAAGTTGATAGATTTTGAGTTATATAGCGGTAAAACCCCAGCCTGGTGTTGAAAAAAATATGGAAAAAATTCACTTTTGAGGTTAGAATAACTTTTGAGCAAATAGATTCCAGTACCTAAAAATTTTTTTTCTGTATTCTGAAAAACATTTGCAATGTACCCAAAATTTGGTGCATTTTAAAATTTTGATTGGACCACTTCACGTGGAATACCCCATATATCTATATACTAAGGGGTACTCGACCCCCTGCGCGCGCCAACCCCCTATTTTTTAATTTTGAAAAGATTTTTCGTAATTAATTTATTTAAAATAATATTTCAAATTGTATTATTTTTTCACTACCATGGATACCTTAGAAATTAAACAGATTCATACAACACCTTGGAGGTACTGTTATAGTGCATTGGGTTTTATACCAAAAATTTAATTTTTTTTTAAATACGATTATAATTTATAAATAAAAGTTTTTACCAAAATTTAGTGTAATAAAATCAGAATAAAGATAATAAAAAAAAATAGAGACATATTAAATGTAAAGTGTAAATTTCATAATTTAATCTTGATAAAAATATTGTCACCAATTTTACTCTTTATAAAGTTGAAAATGTACGTTTTAATCTTTTGCAAAAGCGTAAATTCTATAATTTAATCTTTATAAAGTGTAAATTTCATAATTTAATCTTTATAAAGTGTAAATTTCATAATTTAATCTTTATAAAGTGTAAATTTCATAATTTAATCTTGATAAAAATATTGTCACCAATTTTACTCTTTATAAAGTTGAAAATGTACGTTTTAATCTTTTGCAAAAGCGCAAATTCCATAATTTAATCTTTTGCAAAAGCGTAAATTCTATAATTTAATCTTTATAAAGTGTAAATTTCATAATTTAATCTTGATAAAAATATTGTCACCAATTTTACTCTTTATAAAGTTGAAAATGTACGTTTTAATCTTTTGCAAAAGCGTAAATTCTATAATTTAATCTTTATAAAGTGTAAATTTCATAATTTAATCTTTATAAAGTGTAAATTTCATAATTTAATCTTTATAAAGTGTAAATTTCATAATTTAATCTTTATAAAGTGTAAATTTCATAATTTAATCTTGATAAAAATATTGTCACCAATTTTACTCTTTATAAAGTTGAAAATGTACGTTTTAATCTTTTACAAAAGTATAAATTCCATAATTTAATCTTTTGCAAAAGCGCAAATTCCATAATTTAATCTTTTGCAAAAGCGCAAATTCCATAATTTAATCTTTTGCAAAAGCGCAAATTCCATAATTTAATCTTTATAAAAATATCGTAACCAATTTTACTCTTTATAAAGTTGAAAATGTACGTTTTAATCTTTTGCAAAAGCGTAAATTCCATAATTAAATCTTTATACAAATATCATAACCACTTTTACACTTTATAAAGTTGAAAATGTACGTTTTAATCTATTTTCTAGAAGATATTTCCAGCCTGTTCTGAAAATTTGGTACGATTTAAAATGTTTATTATACCACTTGACGTGAAATAGTCCATATATATATATACTAAGGGGTACTCGACCCCCTGCGCGCGCCAACCCCCTATTTTTAATTTTGAAAAAGATTTTTCGTAATTAATTTATTTAAAATAATATTTCAAATTGTATTATTTTTTCACTACCATGGATACCTTAGAAATTAAACAGATTCATACAACACCTTGGAGGTACTGTTATAGTGCATTGGGTTTTATACCAAAAATTAATTTTTTTTAAATACGATTATAATTTATAAATAAAAGTTTTTACCAAAATTTAGTGTAATAAATCAGAATAAAGATAATAAAAAAAAATAGAGACATATTAAATGTAAACTGTAAATTTTAAACTATATGCATTCTTAAAAATCTTAAATTTATATTTTAATAATTATATATGTTAATGAAAAATTAACTTACCAAAAATAGTAAAGTGCATATACTTACTAAATTGTAGTTTTTAGTAACTACTTATTAAAATTTTCAAAAACAATAGGTGCTTCAAGGTAAAAATAACGTTTGAAAAAAAAATTTATCAATGAAATCTTGTTTATTTATTTAAATCTAAAAATTTAGTGGTTTTTTAAAGTTTTTTGTAAGTTTGGCTTGATCCAATTGAAAGAGCATACCCGAAAATAGTTAAGTACTAGTTTTGAGCAATTTTCATTTTCTTTTTGACAATTGGCACTTACTTGAACTTATCGTACTTGAAAACTGCAAATGTAACGTTAAAGGGTTAAGGGGGTACCAAAGCCAAGTTTTATCCTCCCTACCTTACCAGCCCGAAAAGTCGACGAAAATTAATTATAAATAAAAAAGGATGATAATCTACGTAAATTGAGGAGACAGTGCCCTTCCTTTATTCATAATCTATCTGTCTTTAAAATTTGAAGGAAAAATATCAATTGGTTTTCGAGTAATCCCTTACCAAAATTTACGACAATTTCGTGCAATTTGAGGTTACATGCTCGTTTAATTAAAAGGCATGTCAAAATTTTTTGCTAAGGGATTACTCGAAACCAATTGATATTTTTGCTTGAAATTTTGAGCAGAGCTAGATTATGATAAAGGAAGGGCACTGTTCTCTTCGATTTACGTAAATTAGCCTCCTTTTTTAATTATAACTAATTTTATGTGATTTTTGAGGTTGGTAAGGTAGGGAGGATAAAACTTGACTTTGGCACCCCGTTAAGCCGCGCTCGGCCAATAAGGCAGCAGAACAGGACCGCACATACGCTAAGACGCTAAGATTGTTATTTTACACTTTATAAAGTTTAAAATGTACGTTCTAATCTTTTGCAAAAGCGCAAATTCCATAATTTAATCTTTTGCAAAAGCGTAAATTCCATAATTAAATCTTTATACAAATATCATAACCACTTTTACACTTTATAAAGTTGAAAATGTACGTTTTAATCTTTTACAAAAGTATAAATTCCATAATTTAATCTTTATAAAGTGTAAATTTCATAATTTAATCTTGATAAAAATATTGTCACCAATTTTACTCTTTATAAAGTTGAAAATGTACGTTTTAATCTTTTGCAAAAGCGTAAATTCTATAATTTAATCTTTATAAAGTGTAAATTTCATAATTTAATCTTTATAAAAATATCGTAACCAGTTTTACACTTTATAAAGTTTAAATGTAAGTTTTCATCTTTTGCAAAAGCGTAAATTCTATAATTTAATCTTTATAAAGTGTAAATTTCATAATTTAATCTTTATAAAAATATCGTAACCAGTTTTACACTTTATAAAGTTTAAAATGTACGTTTTCATCTTTTGCAAAAGCGCAAATTCCATAATTTAATCTTTTGCAAAAGCGTAAATTCCATAATTAAATCTTTATACAAATATCATAACCACTTTTACACTTTATAAAGTGTAAATTGAACGTTTTAATCTTTAGACTTCCAAATTTTACACTTTTGCATTTAGAGTGTAGTTAGATTAGTTCTGAAATTATTTCGAACAAAAATTGTTTGTAATGTTTTTTCAAACAATCAATAGATTTCAAGAAAAATGGCTTTAAAATAACAATTTTTTTAAAAAATTGAAAAATTTCCATTTTTTATGGTGGAATAACTCTTATGCAAATTATTTTTAACACCTAAAAATTTTTTTTCTATTTTCTAGAAGATATTTCCAGCCTGTTCTGAAAATTTGGTACGATTTAAAATGTTTATTATACCACTTGACGTGAAATAGTCCATATATATATATATATATATATTATATCTTAGTTAATTTCGTAATGTTCATAATGTCAGCATAATGTACTACAAACAACTGCAAGAACATTATTCTGTACATCAAAATGTATATTCTAAAAGAGCCATATAGGGGTGTACCCCAAGGCTTTAATGAATTAATTCATCATCATCACCGCACAGCTGTCCATCGAACGCAGATTTCATTACAAAAACAGACGAATTAGTTATTGATTATTTAAAACGTCCATGTAATTATGAAATTAAAAAAGTAACCGGTTTTGAAGTTAAGAAATATTTCAGAAATACAATAAATAATAAAGCACCGAGAGCAGATAAAGTAACAAACTTTGCAATTAAACATCTACCGAGTAAAATGCTAAAGCTTTTAGAAGACGCGTTTGATGCGTGTTTTAAAGTAAACTACTTTCCTTTCGATTGGAAAAAACACTAGTACTTTGTATTCGCTTAACACGGAAAAAGATTCGACACTACCAGCAAGCTACAGACCGATTAGCTTATTAAATCAACCCTAAGTAAAGCTTTTGAATATGTTATAATAAGTAAAACTAAACATGACATCAAAGAAAAAAAACTAATACGAGACGAATAATTTGATTTAATTTAGTAATAATGTATATTTTGAAAATTACAATATTTTATTTTTCTTATCTAGAAAACATTCAGTTACAAAGAAAAAATGCTAGCTTAAATTTAACTATAACATTCAATTAAATCCCTAGTAGAATTGAAATCCATTTAGTGAGCAGTACCAAGCCTAGTTAAACTAGAAATAGGCTAAAACTAGGTATATTTTTGGGCTTGCGATGAGACGCTTTTTTTAACCTTTCGTAGCTATTTTATAGAATAATCTATAAATGTTAGGATTGAACTAACTATTTTGTAGAACTAGTTTCCGTAAGCAGGATACCTGGCGCATTATAGACTATGAACAAGCCTGCAAAAATGTTTTGGATCAATTTGGTGATTAATTTATAAAAGTTAAAATATCTTGAAAAAGAGTGTTTGTACGACGCAAACAATCGTCGGACTCGTTCGGAAATGGTAAAAGGGATCAAATTTCACAACATGCTTCGCATTTTGTTTAGAACATTACCCAGAAATGAATACTTTATGTTTGGTCGTTATGCTCATTCCAATAAATGTGCAAGAAATGGGCGAAGAAGCGTTTCATCGGGAGTCAATACCTAACCATTTTCCGGTGTCCATTTATTACTTTCCCAGCTATTTCTTATATTCTGAATTCTAATAGGGATAAACATTCAATTAAAAGATTCAGATTTTAGTTTTTAGGCACGACGCTACACGGGAGATCCTTATATTTTCATCATCGCAAAATGTGTGATGCATCAAAATATACTACATAATGAGTTACAAGAGAAATGTATGCGTATTAGAACTCATTAAGGCCTTCCCTAAAATGTATGTATGGATGTATGTATGTATGTAATCATGTATCTAAGATAACTCAGTCAATTTTTGACCGATTTACCTGAGATTTACAGGGTAACTTTGTCATAATGTAATTAGATAATTGTTCAATTTTCAGATTGTTGCCCGGATATTGATTCTTGGGGGATGCTATAAAGGGGAAATTAATTTTTGATTTTCTTAGTATCCCTCAAAAGGGCCGATTGGAAATACAAATCTACACCTTCCTAAAATCCTTAATTTAGCGAAGAGCCCGAGCCCTGGTTCGACTGTCTATATAAGGCAGTCGCCGGGACAAGAGAGTTTATTCGGTCTCCATCCGCGAGACCTACATCTGTACTCTCGCTTACCATGAGCCCCGAGCCAAAACTCAAAAAACGCCACCGCTTCGAGGCACAACGCGTCAAGCGTAATCGTCGGCGGCAAAGGCGAGGTAAATCGCGGATACTCCCTTAAACGGAGATTCCGGTACCCCCGTCGATTAATTTCGTGCCCCTCGAGAAGCCCAGGCCGGCAACACCAACTCCACCTCGAAAGGTGAGGTCGATAGTCGCAGTCAAACGACGGCGACCGGTTATCCTCTCGGATTCTGGGCCGGTTGTATACCGGACCTTTCCTCCTTCCCCCGAGAGGCCGGAGAGTGACGACAACGTCCTTTTCTTAAACGCTTCATTGTGAGAGGAGTTTGGTCTGGAGTACCTGCTAGAAGCCGGGAGGCTTTCAACTCGCCTATTGCCGGATCGCATCCACCGGCCAATCGAGATCATTCCGGGCAATCCGACTGAGTGGTTGGCAACGGTTAAACGCCGTTTATTTGCGATTCCTCTGCCTCCACGATCGCGTACGGTAATTACACGACTAACAGTCCCTCTTGGAGCAGAAGCGCGAGTAGGACTCGGGCTCATCGCAAAATTAAGGCGTTGGGGAAGGTATAGATTTCTGTTTCCAATGGGCCCTTTTCAGGGCCACTAAGAGAATCTTAGAAAATTAATTTCCCCTTTCAGCACCCCCCAAGAATCAATATCCGGGAAAGAATTGGCGCCCAACGTGGGGTCCAGTTCACAGCTGTCCATCGAACGCAGATTTCATTACAAAAACAGACGAATTAGTTATTGATTATTTAAAACGTCCATGTAATTATGAAATTAAAAAAGTAACCGGTTTTGAAGTTAAGAAATATTTCAGAAATACAATAAATAATAAAGCACCGAGAGCAGATAAAGTAACAAACTTTGCAATTAAACATCTACCGAGTAAAATGCTAAAGCTTTTAGAAGACGCGTTTGATGCGTGTTTTAAAGTAAACTACTTTCCTTTCGATTGGAAAAAACACTAGTACTTGTATTCGCTTAACACGGAAAAGATTCGACACTACCAACAAGCTACAGACCGATTAGCTTATTAAACACCCTAAGTAAAGCTTTTGAATATGTTATAATAAGTAAAACTAAACATGACATCAAAGAAAAAAAACTAATACGAGACGAATAATTTGATTTAATTTAGTAATAATGTATATTTTGAAAATTACAATATTTTATTTTTCTTATCTAGAAAACATTCAGTTACAAAGAAAAAATGCTAGCTTAAATTTAACTATAACATTCAATTAAATCCCTAGTAGAATTGAAATCCATTTAGTGAGCAGTACCAAGCTAGTTAAACTAGAAATAGGCTAAAACTAGGTATATTTTTGGGCTTGCGATGAGACGCTTTTTTTAACCTTTCGTAGCTATTTTATAGAATAATCTATAAATGTTAGGATTGAACTAACTATTTTGTAGAACTAGTTTCCGTAAGCAGGATACCTGGCGCATTATAGACTATGAACAAGCCTGCAAAAATGTTTTGGATCAATTTGGTGATTAATTTATAAAAGTTAAAATATCTTGAAAAAGAGTGTTTGTACGACGCAAACAATCGTCGGACTCGTTCGGAAATGGTAAAAGGGATCAAATTTCACAACATGCTTCGCATTTTGTTTAGAACATTACCCAGAAATGAATACTTTATGTTTGGTCGTTATGCTCATTCCAATAAATGTGCAAGAAATGGGCGAAGAAGCGTTTCATCGGGAGTCAATACCTAACCATTTTCGGTGTCCATTTATTACTTTCCCAGCTATTTCTTATATTCTGAATTCTACTAGGGATAACATTCAATTAAAAGATTCAGATTTAGTTTTTAGGCACGACCGCTACACGGGAGATCCTTATATTTTCATCATCGCAAAATGTGTGATGCATCAAAATATACTACATAATGAGTTACAAGAGAAATGTATGCGTATTAGAACTCATTTAAGGCCTTCCCTAAAATGTATGTATGGATGTATGTATGTATGTAATCATGTATCTAGATAACTCAGTCAATTTTTGACCGATTTACCTGAGATTACAGGGTAACTTTGTCATAATGTAATTAGATAATTGTTCAATTTTCAGATTGTTGCCGGATATTGATTCTTGGGGGATGCTATAAGGGGAAATTAATTTTTGATTTTCTTAGTATCCCTCAAAAGGGCCGATTGGAAATACAAATCTACACCTTCCTAAAATCCTTAATTTAGCGAAGAGCCCGAGCCCTGGTTCGACTGTCTATATAAGGCAGTCGCCGGGACAAGAGAGTTATTCGGTCTCCATCCCGAGACCTACATCGGTACTCTCGCCTTACCATGAGCCCCGAGCCAAACTCAAAACGCCACCGCTTCGAGGCACAACGCGTCAAGCGTAATCGTCGGCGGCAAAGGCGAGGTAAATCGCGGATACTCCCTTAAACGGAGATTCCGGTAACCCCCCCGTCGATTTAATTTCGTGCCCCTCGGAAGCCCAGGCCGGCAAAACACCACTCCACCTCGAAAGGTGAGGGTCGATAGTCGCAGTCAAACGACGGCGACCGGTTATCCTCTCGGATTCTGGGCCGGTTGTATACCGGACCTTTCCTCCTTCCCCCGAGAGGCCGGAGAGTGACGACAACGTCCTTTTCTTAAACGCTTCATTGTGAGAGGAGTTTGGTCTGAGTACCTGCTAGAAGCGGGAGGCTTTCAACCGCCTATTGCCGGATCGCATCCACCGGCCAATCGAGATCATTCCGGGCAATCCGACTGAGGTGGTTTGGCAACGGTTTAAACCGCCGTTTATGTCTGCGATTTCCTCTGCCTCCACGATCGCGTACGGTAATTACACGACTAACCAGTCCCTCTTGGAGCAGAAGCGCGAGTAGGACTCGGGCTCATCGCAAAATTAAGGCGTTGGGGAAGGTATAGATTTCTGTTTCCAATGGTGCCCTTTTTCAGGGCCACTAAGAGAATCTTAGAAAATTAATTTCCCCTTTCAGCACCCCCCCAAGATCATATCCGGGAAAGAATTGGCGCCCAACGTGGGGTCCAGTTCAAAACTGACGAGCAGGAGCTCGGACGAAATCCATGATCATCCGCTGAGCAGCAACCAATGCCCAGTGTCACGTATCCCACCTTTCACAAGAAGTCGCAGCCGCAGACAAGAGAGGGGGGGCAGCTTCACTTCTGGGAGTGGAAAAACACCCAGTGGCGCCTTACTCACAAACTGCACCAAAGCCGATAAAAAGAACAGACCCTCCTCGAGTAGATCATTACCAGCCGATCCTTCAAAGGAATCATCTGACGATTCATCAGACGAAACGCAAGCCTGTCCATCCGAAATCACTCACGAGGGTCCAGAAACGCAGGCCGGTTCATCGGACAATTCACCAAACCTAAGAAGGGAACACACCATGGCAGAACAACCTGCACCTGCGCCTTTTGATAATTGGCAAGCTTTCGCCCAAGCGTTATTTGCTCACCGGCCTCCCATCCCGGAGTTCTTTGGTCAAGATCATGAGGACCCGGAACGGTATCTGGAATTATGCAATGCGTACGCAACGGCTCATAACCTTCCCGAAGATCATCGAGTCCGAACGCTTGAAAAGAGGCTAAAAGAGGACGCCGAAAAATGGTGGCAATGCTATCGTAGTATAGGCATTACCTGGGTTAGATTTCGCGAACTTATTCGCATTCGATTCGACAGCCCGTCTGCTAAAAACACACTAACCGCACAGCTTTACGGAAAGAAGCAAGGTGAAAAGGAACCGGTTGGCTCCTTCCTACAACAAATATTTTTGATTTTCTTAGTATCCCTAAAAAGGGGCCGATTGGAAATACAAAATCTCCACCTTCCTAAAATCCCTTAATTTAGCGAAGAGCCCGAGCCTGTGTTCGACTGTCTATTATAAGGCAGTCGCGGGACAAGAGAGTTTATTCGGTCTCCCATCCGCGAGACCTACATCTGTACTCTCGCTTACCATGAGCCCCGAGCCAAAACTCAAAAAACGCCACCGCTTCGAGGCACAACGCGTCAAGCGTAATCGTCGGCGGCAAAGGCGAGGTAAATCGCGGATACTCCCTTAAACGGAGATTCCGGTACCCCCGTCGATTAATTTCGTGCCCCTCGAGAAGCCCAGGCCGGCAACACCAACTCCACCTCGAAAGGTGAGGTCGATAGTCGCAGTCAAACGACGGCGACCGGTTATCCTCTCGGATTCTGGGCCGGTTGTATACCGGACCTTTCCTCCTTCCCCCGAGAGGCCGGAGAGTGACGACAACGTCCTTTTCTTAAACGCTTCATTGTGAGAGGAGTTTGGTCTGGAGTACCTGCTAGAAGCCGGGAGGCTTTCAACTCGCCTATTGCCGGATCGCATCCACCGGCCAATCGAGATCATTCCGGGCAATCCGACTGAGTGGTTGGCAACGGTTAAACGCCGTTTATTTGCGATTCCTCTGCCTCCACGATCGCGTACGGTAATTACACGACTAACAGTCCCTCTTGGAGCAGAAGCGCGAGTAGGACTCGGGCTCATCGCAAAATTAAGGCGTTGGGGAAGGTATAGATTTCTGTTTCCAATGGGCCCTTTTCAGGGCCACTAAGAGAATCTTAGAAAATTAATTTCCCCTTTCAGCACCCCCCAAGAATCAATATCCGGGAAAGAATTGGCGCCCAACGTGGGGTCCAGTTCACAACTGACCGAGCAGGAGCTCGGACGAAATCCATGATCATCCGCTGAGCAGCAACCAATGCCAGTGTCACGTATCCCACCTTTCACAAGAAGTCGCAGCCGCAGACAAGAGAGGGGGGCAGCTTCACTTCTGGGAGTGGAAAAACACCCAGTGGCGCCTTACTCACAAACTGCACCAAAGCCGGATAAAAAGAACAGACCCTCCTCGAGTAGATCATTACCAGCCGATCCTTCAAAGGAATCATCTGACGATTCATCAGACGAAACGCAAGCCTGTCCATCCGAAATCACTCACGAGGGTCCAGAAACGCAGGCCGGTTCATCGGACAATTCACCAAACCTAAGAAGGGAACACACCATGGCAGAACAACCTGCACCTGCGCCTTTTGATAATTGGCAAGCTTTCGCCCAAGCGTTATTTGCTCACCGGCCTCCCATCCCGGAGTTCTTTGGTCAAGATCATGAGGACCCGGAACGGTATCTGGAATTATGCAATGCGTACGCAACGGCTCATAACCTTCCCGAAGATCATCGAGTCCGAACGCTTGAAAAGAGGCTAAAAGAGGACGCCGAAAAATGGTGGCAATGCTATCGTAGTATAGGCATTACCTGGGTTAGATTTCGCGAACTTATTCGCATTCGATTCGACAGCCCGTCTGCTAAAAACACACTAACCGCACAGCTTTACGGAAAGAAGCAAGGTGAAAAGGAACCGGTTGGCTCCTTCCTACAACAAAAATACATGCTTTGTCAACGTGTCCGACCTACCGAACCATAAGCAGAAAGGATCGCTACCTCCGAAAGTCAATGAGAGCCCACCAATTTGCCGAATTCGACGAACTGCTCACTAAGGCTTTGGAGGCTGAGAGGGATGAGGAAGAAGAAAATCCAGGAAAAAATAAAAATAAGAAAGAAGTTGGCGAAGAGAAACCCAAAACTAACTACAAAAAAACCACTGACAAACCAGCTGAGCCACCTAAATGCTGGTATTGCCTCGGTCATCATTTCCATCGAGACGGCGATGTCTTCAAACAGAGACGGCAGCCGGAAACCTGACGAAGGACGGAAGAAGCTCCGGTCGTCTCCGCCAAAGCCACCAACGACCGGAGTTAAATTCTATCATACCAAAGGCATACTTCTTACCCAGAATCAACATTAATTTCCAAGGAAGCATCCTTTCGGCCATAATAGACACGGCAGCCACCCATAGCTTTTAATCGCGCTATCGCTTCTGTCGGAATACGAACAAAATAAACCGGACATAATAGACCTGGCATGCGAGGGAGCTCAAATGCGGATAATTGGACAAAAAAAACATCAAATTCTCTACTCAAGGCAAAGAATTTGAGACAGACATCCTGGTGGCAGCCAGATTAAGAAGTCCCCTCATCCTAGGGGGTTACCCTGGTTGAAAAAATAGGAAGGCATTATTGATCTGACCCGGGATATCTTGTATATAGGAAAAGAAGGCAGGATTACCTTACCTTTTAATAATCAAAACTTGGATTCCAGGACCACGCCTGTCTTAGATAGAACACAGGTCAATTATGGCTTTCCCTTCAACTGTGCATAAAAATTTTTTAAATTTTTTGCACCAATAGGGGGACACCTGCCTCAAACCAAATCAGTATAACATAAAATTAAGCTAATATTGACTCAAACATGCCGCCTGCCATTACATCGCTATTCGGTCGCACAACGCCTGGAAATTGACCATCAAGTCAAAGAAATGATAGTGGCTGGAATAATTGAGCACTGTGTTTCGCCCTATAGCTCCCCAATTGTAATGGCAAAGAAAAAAGATGGACGTTTCCGTTTCTGCGTAGATTACCGGAAATTAAACACCATCACTGAGGATACAGCCCAGCCCATTCCGCGCATTCGAGACATCATAAAAGACATAGGCAATGCCACCATTTTTAGCTCAATCGATCTAAAAAGCGGTTATTGGCAAATACCGTTGGTAGAAGAAGCGAAAAAATACACGGCGTTCTCTACTCCCTCAGGAGGCAATTATCAGTTTAAAGTAATGTCGTTTGGGTTGAAAGACGCTCCAGGGACATTTCAAAACCTAATGTCGCAAGAAGTACTCCACCGGATACCTTGGGCTATTTTGCAAAGTATATCTGAACCATGTGATAATGTACTCTACAACTTACGAGGAACATATCAAACATGTGGCTAAAGTATTGGAACGGCTAAACATCCACGGATTAACCGCAGCTATTGAAAAATGCCGTTTTGGTGTAAACAGCCTCGAGTACTTAGGATTCCACATCACTGCTTCAGGAAACGAAGCTAAGGAAGATTACCTTAGCGCCCTCTCGAAAACTATACCCCCCCCCCCCACCACTAAAAGGCAGTTACAGGCCTTTATAGGGGCATGCAGTTGGCTCAGGGAATACATTCCCAACTTAGCTACCACCATGGGACCACTTACGGATCTACTCCAAGGGAAGCGAAGCTTTAGGTAGACTCAAGTCGTCCAACAAGCTTTTGAAGCTACCAAAAAATCATTCAACGGGATTATAACCCTATCAAGACCAGATCAAAGCAAACGGTTCATTCTTCAAATAGACGCTAGTGCAAAAGGAATGGGAGCCGTTCTTTATCATGAAAAACCTAGAGGTAGAAGAAATATTATTAGTTATGGTAGCGCTAAATTCAAACCGGTCGAAATGCGCTACCATTGCAACGAACAAGAGTGCCTGGCAATAATTTGGGCCATTAAAAAACTCAGACCACACCTAGAAGACAAACCCTTCACTCTACGTACGGATAGCAAAGTGCTTACCAGGCTGGACATATTTAAAGAAACCCGCGATAAATTGAATCGATGGGCTCTTCTACTACAAGAGTTTAATTTCACCATAGAACACTGCCCTGGACGTCAAAATGTGCTATCGGACGCTTTGTCCAGGCAGCCGACCCGGAGCATGAAAAGAAACTAGGAGACAATGAGAGACTAATTCCACCTGATTTTTATCTCAAATTTTTTATCTTATTTCATCAGGTACATTATTACTATTGTCCATTTCTCTTATTGTCTTTGCTGCTGTATTGTCGTTTTTCATTTTTTGTATTTCTGATTTTCTCTATTTCATAGTTTCTTTACCGTCACTGCTCTGCACAACATTTTTGTACGTCCTTAAAGTCGCAAACATAGCTGTCAAACACTGTCTATACTCTCGATCATTTAATTGATATTTCTTTTTCATCTTGCTATTTACATACTCTGCAAATAAACAGTTTCATAAATAGATGAGAAGAAATAACTTTTTTTGCATCCTTTTTATCAATTATTTTTTAATGTAAAATATACAACAAGTTTTCAAGGCTATGTCGGAGTCAAGCTGGCTGTTTGATTATAAATAATATATATATATACATATATTTATCCCAATAGGGGTTTATGCAGCCCAAGAAAGAGAGGGAAGATGCTTACTTTAGCACGTGCGAGAGAGACCTTCGGGGTTATGCAGCCCGGGCTGCATAAACCTGCCATACCCCCAGTGGGTGTAAGGGAGTTGGGTTATTGGACAGTAACACGTCGGGCTGCATAACACCCGGTGGGGAAATATATATATATAGTATATATATATTTTTTTATACTATATATATATATATTTATATATATATATATATATATATATATATATATATATATATATATATATGGGTGGTTCTCTGTGACATCGAAGATGAAAAAAATAAATATTGCTATAACTGTGGGAATATGTTTTAGAGGTTTCCAGTAGTTCTCCTGAATTTTTTCAGATTTTTTCTGGGCCATTATTTTAAGTTACAGAGAGTCAAAGTTGACATTTTAGCACTTTTCTGCATTATATGCCCATTTTCATGAATTTTTAGCTCCCAGGGGATGCATTTTTCACTAAAAACATAACTATGACCTTTTTTGTAAAATTTTCCGAACTTTTCATTAAAAATACTTTTAAAGACATAAATGTATGCTGTCACACTCTTGTAAGCCATTTAAACCTTAAATAGTGAAAATCAGCAATTCTGCTCCGGACTCTGGTAACCTAATACTGTCTAAAAGATGTCTTTTTATAGTCAGAAACTGCCTAAAAATTTCCAGAGTGGGTCTAAATCATTAAGATCACTTATGGTCAAAATATCCGGGAAAAGTGCCCGAAATATTAATAGAAATGTATATTTGTTGCCTTATAACGATGAATCTAGTAGCATGATCATTGCAAAAAAATTTATGCACGTACCTTGGAATGGTAGAAAAGTATCTCCACTTGTTTCGGTATCCATCTAATCCCCTGTAAGCTGCTAAAAATACAAATATTATTATAAAATTATAAAAAATTATTTTTTAAACATTTATAATGCTGAATTTTTAGTTTTACATCCCATACAAGAATTATAATACTAATCTGAAGGATTACTATAAATATATAAACATCATTATTACAATAACTGAATATACGTATTTAATACAAAAGATGTATAAATGAATCGGATATATAATTATAATGAATAATATGATAACATGACAGTGACAAGTTTGTGAAATCTAAACAATGTATTGCTGAATAATAATAATAATAATGTTGATACTTTTATAGTAATCCTTCAGATTAGTATTATAATTCTTGTAAGGGATGTAAAACTAAAAATCCAGCATTATAAATGTTTAAAAAATAATTTTTTATAATTTTATAATAATATTTGTATTTTTAGCAGCTTACAGGGGATTAGATGGATACTGAAACAAGTGAAGATACTTTTCTACCACTCCAAGGTAAGTACACAAATTTTTTTGCAATGATCATGCTAATAGATTCATCGTTATAAGGCAACAAATATACATTTCTATTAATACACTTTCCCGGATATTTTGACCTTAAGTGATCTTAATGATTTAGACCCACTCTGGAAATTTTTAGGCAGTTTCTGACTATAAAAAGACATCTTTTAGACAGTATTAGGTTACCAGAGTCCGGAGCAGAATTGCTGATTTTTACTATTTAAGGTTTAAATGGCTTACAAGAGTGTGATAGCATACATTTATGTCTTTAAAAGTATTTTTAATGAAATGTTCGGAAAATTTTACAAAAAAAGTCACACTTATGTTTTTAGTGAAAAATGCATCCCCTGGGAGCTAAAAATTCATGAAAATGGGCATATAATGCAAAAAAGTGCTAAAATGTCAACTTTGACTCTCTGTAACTTAAAATAATGGCCCAGAAAAAATCTGAAAAAAATCAGGAGAACTACTGGAAACCTCTAAAACATATTCCCACAGTTATAGCAATATTTATTTTTTTCATCTTCGATGTCACAGAGAACCACCCATATATATGGGGTATTCCACGTGAAGTGGTCCGATCAAAATTTTAAAATGCACCAAATTTTGGGTATACTTTGCAAATGTTTTTCAGAATACAGAAAAAAATTTTTAGGTACTGGAATCTATTTGCTCAAAACTTATTCTAACCTCAAAAAGTGAATTTTTCCATATTTTTTTCAACACCAGCTGAGTTTACCGCTATATAACTCAAAATCTATTAACTTTTACTATATAACATTATATGTAACATTCGTTGCTAATTATATCTAGAATTTATTCTTCTGGGTTAGAATTTCTAATCTCAAGGTCAATGTTACATAAACTACATGTCAATATTCAACTTAAAAAAAGTGCAAGTGCGCCACCTTTGATTTTTTCATCCAAAAGTTTAAAAGAAAGCTTGGAGCAATACCTTTCAAATGGTCTGTAGCATTTTTATGGTCTCCAATTCTGTAAAAAGTTATGACAATTTAAAGAAACACGAAATTTTTTTTAAAATTTAAATGGGAATCACCATGTTAATTTTTGTGAATTTTTTGTCTTCTTGATACTTTTAGTTATACCTGTTATATAATTGGATTTATTGGAATTATAAAAAGTTTTAGGTATTTATCCAATTATATAACAGGTATAACTGCTTATACCTAATGTTTTGTGTTTGTAAGCGACTTAGAGATTAAAATGTATCAGTGACTAACAATAAATAGTATATTTTAGTAATATTGAGGAATAATAGTGCCATATTGTTTGAATGCGAGTATACGGTTAGTCTGTTTTCTTCATAAAATGCATTTGCTCTCTTTTTTTATGAAATTTGACTAAAAACACCATAACTTTGTCTGAAATGCTCTGCCGCACTCAAACTTTGCATTATTTTGAAGGTAATTAATCATCGATGAATTGGATTTTTGGATGGATAAAATATTTTTGATCGTACAACCCTTTTTTTACTATAAAGATTTTATTGATTATAACTATATTCAAAGTTTTAAAATAAAATAAATGAAATATCCCGGTTGAAAGTAACCAATAAAATCCAATGAAAATTCTTTACAAATTTCGTTGGTTGATACTGTAATTTACTAGCGTAGATTTTTTTATCGGATTACATCGTATTTTACAAACGAACTTAAAACCACTTATTATTTAGAAAATTTTGATTGGTTCTAATTGTGAAATACAGTTATGAATTATATTGGTTTTCATAAGTTTATTTTTTTTATTGGTAGGCATCAGAAATTACATTGACTCATTTTATAAGTAAATATGTAAATTTTGAAGAAACTGATGTTGTTAGAAGATAAAGGTTTTTTCTGGCATATTAATTATTGGAACATTATAGTTATTGTAAGATATAGTATTTTGTTGGATTTTCCTTATTAATATTACATGAGACCGTATAAGTAAAATCAGTAGAAATTTTGTTCAGAAACAATACAATGTTTCTAGTTGCAAATTCTTGGGATTTTACAAGAAAAAACTTAAACAAAATTTTGTTTACTACAAAAATCGATAACAAGGAATTTATTGGATGTTACAAGTATTTCCTGGTGCAAAAACTAGTAACATCTGATTTAAATATAATTTCATTGTATTTTATAAGCAAAGACTAGTTATATGATTTCGTACATTATTTGGTTTTTCTGACGCACAGATATTTAGTATTACATACGTAAATACAAGTTTAAATAAACAAACACTAAATTGTTCAAGTTCAAAATTGTTCGGTTTATATAAGAAATAGCTTATGAAATGTTTAAGAAATTTATATGTTCACATCATGTTTAAGTCAATGTCTATAAAATGGGATTTTATATGTAAATTCAGTTATACATTTCTTAACTTGTAGAATACGTTTTATTGGATAATATTCCGTTTTCCCAACCAAGATATATTTACCGGTCGATATTATAATTTACAAGCATAATTAAAACCTCTTTATATTTGGAACATTTTTATTGGTTCTAATTATGAAATTCAGTTATAAATTATATTGATTTTTATAAGGTTATTTTCCTTTATTATAAATATGAGGTATTACATTCTAATTATATTATAATTTTAAGCTATTCAGAACATAATCTTTAATACATATACTTGTAATCCAATACGCGTATATAGTGTTGTAAGTATTATTTTAACAAATTAATCATTTTTTATTATAGGTTAAAAAAAGATTATGTTTACCCAGAAAATCTTAGCTAACATTACTTTTTTAATTTATTAATTTGTTACAAAGTAAATACTTAACTTTGAATTTTGGTCGAATTTTTCATATTCACGATTTAACATCGGTACAGCTCGGCATAGCGTAGCGCGGTCTTATATGTACATTATCTCTTATAAAGAAGATCTGTCAAGTCTTCAAAATTTCCTTATGAAAAATTTTTGAACAAACGTAAACCGATCCATGCGGAAATTATAATAGCTAAAAGAAATAATTAAAAATGGTAAAAAATAATAGTTAGAAAAGTTTATATGTTGTCCAAAGTTTGGCCTTTATAAGTTTGTCTAAAAGATACTAATTTTTATTTGTACAAAAAAAGAAATATTTATATGTAAAAAAAAAATAACTAACAATAACCAAAACTAAAAGTTTTAGTAGTAAGTATTACAAAAAATTTTAATGCTACTATTTGCTATTTCATACAACGTGACTATTTAAGCTTATAAATCAATAATAAAACTGATTAAGAATTTTTTATAGTATTTAGCTATATTAATTTATCATTTCCAAAAAAATTTTTCGTTTCCTAAAAGTAATAACTAATAAATTTTCTGTGAGATATTAAATTTAAAACATTGTAATCGCTATTAATTTTTAAATAAACAATGAATCCGAATTTTTAAAAAATCTCTCTAGATTTAACACTCTTACTTTCTCTAAATATCATAGAAAAATTTTTTTAACAATTTTTATTACTGTGAATGTAGTATGCTCTGAATATCTTGAAATTATATTACCATATATATCTATATAACTATAAGTATAAATAATCTAAGATCCTCATACAACAAAAAATAATCTTATAAAAACTAATATTATTTAAAACTGAATTTCACAATCAAAACCAATCAAAATATTTCAAATAAAAAGAGATTTTCAGTTTAATTGTAAAATACGATATAATCCGGTAAAAATATGTTGGATAGCAAATGACAATATCATACAATAAAATGTACTCTACAAGTTAAAAAATGTATTGCTGGTATTATTTCGTCGCTTCCGAATAAAAGGGTCGTATCTCAGCGGCCGGTTCGAAAAGGACGTATCTCAGCGTCCGGTTAGAAAAGGTCGTATCTCAGCGGCCGGTTTGAAAAGGTCGTACCTCAGCGACCGGTTAAAAAAGGTCGTATCTCAGTGGCCGGTTGGAGAAGGTCGTATTTCAGCGGCCGGTTAAAGAAGATCGTATTTCGCGGGCTAAATTTTTTTTCTTAAATTTAAGTTGGCAACATTGACAAAAATCTTGTTGCATTAGATTTAACATGCGAAAAAATTATAAATACTGTACGAACACACATATATTTGTGTATATATATATGTATGGGTATAACTGTGGGAATACATTTTAGAGATATTCAGAAGTTCTCTTGAATTTCTAGTTTTTTCGGGGTCATTATTTTAAATTACAGAGAGTCAAAATTGACATGTTAGCACTTTTTGCATTCTATGCCCATTTTCATGTATTTGTAGCTCCCAGGGGATGCATTTTTCACTAAAAACATAAATATGACTTTTTTTGTAAAATTTTCTGAATTTTTCATAAAAAATACTTTTAAAATCATAAATGTATGCTGTCACACTCTTGTAAGCCGTTTAAACCTTAAATACTAAAAACCAGCAATTCTGCTCCGGACTCTGGAAACCTAATGCTGTCTAAAAGATGTCTTTTTATAGTCAGAAACTGCATATAAATTTCCAGAGTGGGTCTAAATCATTAAGATCACTTATGGTCAAAATATCTGGGAAAATTGCCCGAAATATTAATAGAAATGTATATTTGTTGCCTTATAACGATAAATTTTACAAAAAAAGTCATATTTATGTTTTTAATGAAAAATGCATCCCCTGGGAGCTACATATTCATGAAAATGGGCATAGAATGCAAAAAGTGCTAACATGTCAATTTTGACTCTCTGTAACTTAAAATAATGGCCCTGAAAAAATTTGAAAAATTCAAGAGAACTACTGAATATCTCTAAAACGTATTCCCACAGTTATACCCATACATATATATATACACAAATATATGTGTGTTCGTACAGTATTTATAATTTTTTCGCATGTTAAATCTAATGCCACAAGATTTTTGTCAATGTTGCCAACTTAAATTTAAGAAAAAAAATTTAGCCCGCGAAATACGACCTTATTTAACCGGCCGCTGAGATACGACCTTCTCCAACCGGCCACTGAGATACGACCTTTTCTAGCCGGACGCTGAGGAACGACCTTTTCTAACCGGCCGCTGAGATACGACCTTTTCTAACCGGACGCTGAGATACGTCCTTTTCGAACCGGCCGCTGAGATACGACCTTTTTATTCGGAAGCGACGATTTGTTACTTTCATTCGTATTTACAAATAAATTCCATAGACATGTAATACACAGACTGGCGCGGCTCCGCGGTCTTGGTAGTGTCGGTACAGCTCGTATAACGGCATAAGTTACGTCGCGCTTAGTGACCTCTAGCGACAGTCGACGTCAACGTTGTCCTCCACCGACCACCATGATGCAGACAATTCCGGGTTTCGGCACGAGATAAATTAATGTTAATATTAATACTTTTTTTAATAAGGATATGGAAAATATTACAGTAATTGGTAAGATTTTTAATTTTTGTTTAATATTTTCTATAAATATCCAAAATTTTTTAAACAAATATTGTGATTTGTTTTTTTTTCAGAGCTGCTGCATATTGTGATATACGGGTTTGTTTGAGGTGGTTTTCCTTGCATTCTTTTACAACACACAAGCCAAGTTTTTGTTTCTATCATACGTACAAGGTAAACATTGTAAATTATTAATTAATTTTAATATACACTATAAAGAGAGTTAAATAGTGGTTTATGCAAACAATTACGTGCACCCAATTATATATTGCTCTCTTTGTCTTATTCAAATGTTACAAAATACGGCTTTCGAGATTTTTTCAAATTACTCTATCTCTTTATGTGTGCTTTGATTGGTAAAAAAATATTATATATTAAATATTATATATTAAATATTATTATTAAATATTATATTATTATTATATTTTTATTGGTAATCAAATTTGATTGGTAGATTGGTAGATAAAAACAATTTTTTTCTGGCTATATTTTGATTAAATGTATTGTGTATCAAATTGAATAACTTTCTAGGATTGTTGCCAGTATAATAAAAAATTATAATTTACAGGATATATCCAATATAAAAATATTATATTGTTTGCGGCTCCAGTTATATCTATTAGTCGCATAATGTGGTGTCTATATTACCATATTTTTGTAAATAAATTATAATGTTTATTGGCATTAAGGGGCCAATACACTGAAAATTGGTAAAATAAATTAAGACTATAAGTATTGTTATAAATAAGTGCATTTTTGCTATCTAAGTTATATTTACTTGGTACTATAATAACTGAAATATTTTGATCTAAATGCTCCATACATTGGAAAAATGCTTTTTGAGCTAAAGCGCAAAGTACACCTTTGACCAATGAACCAATTTTGATCTAATATCTCTTTTTTGTAGCTAAACATGTCCTTTACTACTGAAGCTATTCAAAATACGATATTTCTAAATCTTAAATTGTTGTGTTAAGGAAAATAAAAAATTTTTTAACTGTTTTAAATTATTGAAATTTTGTGTAATTTTTTACATTTATTTTACTCTACAATTTAGGATCTAGAAATATCACATTTTAAATAGTTTTAATAGTAACTGATATGCTTTAGATACAAAAAAGGTATTATTATCAAAATTGGTTCATTGGTCAACAATGTATATTGCACACTAGTTCAAAGTGCATTTTTCCAGTATACAGAGGATGATAGAGATGGTAGGTGGTAAATCTTTCAATGTGTATAATTGTAAGTAAATATAACTTGAATAGTTAAATATTTGAAAACTATGATTTTATAATTCATTTTAAATTTTTAGAGTATTACCTCCTTAATAAAAGTTTTTTTAGTCCTGATTAGAAAATTATGAGGTAGCGATTCATTACCTTACAGTCAATCGTAAAATTAGCATGTTTTTCAACAATATTCGGACTATAGAAGATATACATATGCGTTGGCTCTGCTCATCAAATTTCCGTATTCTAATCGGCATTAAAATTTGACTGAAAATTCTGCGTAAACGAGTAATTAATTATTAATTCCTTATTAATATTTATAATTTAATCACAAAGAAAGCTTTAGACAAAGATATAATTTGAAAAGTTATAAATTAAAATAAGAGTAACTGTATACGTATTATGCAATACTTGCGAAAAACTAAAAATAGATTAACACTTGAATCTCAAATTTGACTGAAAATTGTGCGTAAATAAGTAACTATAATTACTTTTTCATTATTATTTATAATTTAATCAGTGAACGAAACTGGAGATAAAATATAATTTAAACAGTTAACGATAAAAATAAGCGTTACCCTATGTAATATGCAATACTTGTAAAAGACCAAAAATAAATTAATTTTTTGTACGATATATTTAATTATCGTTATTTTAAATATTACGCTACCTTTTTTACTTAAAATAACAATTTGTTATATTATATTTATTTATGATTTATCACGCCGATTGTTAAGGAAATTTGTAACCTTCAATATTTTAAACACATGTGTACTACACGAGCAAATCATATTAACATTTCACTTGGTTTCACAACAACCGGCCATCGCTTCTTCTTACAAAAAGGAAATTGCAAAATTTGCAAAAATTGTACTAAATATGCTTATTATCAAATAAATTATTCATTTGTTAGAAACAACTGTCAATTTTTAATAAAATTGGTAGTAACATTCATATTAGTTTAAATAAAAAAATAGAGTTCTTAGATAGGTTTATACTGAATAATTTAAACCCATGAAGTAATGGTAGCAAAAATACTTAATAACTTCAATTCTATATATTCGCTGGAAAAAACCATCAATGTGTAATAAAATTAATCGTAACATACACATCAATTCAAATTAAGAAGAATGAGTTCATCGGTTTATACTAATAAGCATATTGCCAATATATTGCTGCTTGATAGGAATATATTGGAAATACATTGCTAATATAGCGCTAAAGCACACTTACCCAAAGGTTCCCAATATGTTGGCAATAGTTGATAAATTATTTATTTATTATTATAGTGATAAATAAGATTTAAATTTATAACTTAACTTAGCTAGAATCGGGTAAATTAAAAAAAAAAAAAAAACAAAAGTTTGCCATCCCCGGGAATTGAACCTTCAATCTTTAGATCCAAATGCTTGCTCTTTACCACTGAACTATTTTGTTATTTTGATTTTCAACAGTTAATTTCAGGCTATAAAGACCAATTGAGAAAACGTTTGATAAATTTTCTAAGTCCAAACTTTATAAATACAAATTAAAATTAAATTCAAATTAAATTCAAATAAATTAAATTTATAAAATTTGGACTTAGAAAATTTATCAAACGTTTTCTCAATCGCTCTTTATAGCCTGAAATTAACTGTAACAATCAAAATAACAAATAGCTCAGTGAACGGGTTTTTACAGGGACACCCCTACCACCTATGTGTGGGGGTGAAAACATTCCAATTTTTCCCATCCCAGTCCCCACCGTCTCGCATTCGCCCGGGGTTATGCCCGTGAGGAAGGGAAAACCTTATAGGAAAACCTTCCACGAGATGGCCGGTGTATTGAAACATTCTGTTTAGATGTTCAGGTCACCTTGCGTAGGCCCAAACACCGAAACCAAATGTTCCACACCTTCCGCTCACGTTGTGAAGTGTGGAGAAACACCTAACCGATCCCGAAAGCCGTACAAGAATCGTGTCACCCATCCGAGTGCCAACGGCACTCAGTGCTGCTTAACTTTCGTGATCGGCCGAGGTGCGTTTCCGACACTCCGCCACCGTGTCGGTCTATTAATAATTGTGACGTGGTGGATCTGTATGAGTACAGATCCCCGTCACTTAGGGCTCTGTAGTACCGACGCGGCCAGCGCAAGATCGGCACTTGGCATATGGCGCGCGTATCGGTTGAAAGGAAAATACAATATATAAATAGTGAAAGTTTAAAAAAACACTTTAATAATATAAAGTTTATGCAGTATTATATTGCTTTAAATATGTGAAAAGATTTAATTTTGTATTGTATAAACAAAAGTGCAAAGTTATTAATATTATATTTATATTAAGATTGTTGTAATTATTTGGAAATTATATTAAACCATATATTTTAATTATATATCTATTAATATTTATGTTTAATAAATATTAATGTATTTAAAATGCATTTTATTTTATTTACAAAACCTATACGCACACACCACGCACGCACGCACACACACACACACACACACACACACACACACACACACACACACACACACACGCGCACACACGCGCACACACACACACACACACACACACACACACATGCATGTACGCACGCCTAATTAACCTTATATTTATAATTTTATATTAGTATATTTTGTAGTTTTTAAGATTACAAAGCTGTTACACATGTAAGTTAACGTTTTATTAACCTTTAGAGGACGGGATGGCCCCTATACGGGCCATGCCCATGATCGACCCTTTACATGTGTTAGTTTAGAGATGTGAGGCATCACATAAACTTGATTTCTATAGAAAAGTGAGAGAAAATAGTAAATCCAAATCCCCGTCCTCTAAAAGTTAAAAGTGATCCGATGTTTTTAGACATTAATTTTATTGAAAAAAGAAGCTTTTTTGAACCAGAAAATTCCCGTCCTCTAAAGGTTAACAATTAAAAACAAATGTAAAATAACAAATACATTCAGATTTAGTTTTTACTACTAATTCAGTGCCTTAATATCACTTGAACATACCCACAAAATAGTATTACATAAAACAGGCCCTGATCTCCACCCCATTACATTTTTTAAAGGCCCTTTACAGGCACCTGTTCAGGGCCTTTTAATATTCGTCAGGTACCTGAACAGGGCCTTCTATTTGCCTGGAAATCATTTCTACTCGGGAGAGCAAGCATCTGGATCTAAAGATTAAAGGTTCAATTCCCGAGGATAGCAAACTTTTTTTTTAATTTTTTTTTTAATTTACCCGATTCTAGCTAAGTTAAGTTATAAATTTAAACCTTATTTATCACTATAATAATAAATAAATAATTAATCAACTTTTGCCAACATATTGGGAATCTTTGGGTAAGTGTGCTTTAGCGCTATATTCTTTTTTTTTTATTCTCTTTGCTCATCACCCCGTATACCCATTAAACGGGTTTTTTCAGGGACACCCCTACCAACTATGTGTGGGGGTGAAAACATTCCAATTTTTCCCATCCCTGTTCTCACCGTCTCGCATTCGCCCGGGGTTATGCCCGTGAGGAAGGGAAAACCTTATAGGAAAACATTCCACGAGATGGCCGGTGTATTGAAACATTCTGTTTAGATGTTCAGGTCACCTTGCGTAGGCCCAAACACCGAAACTAAATGTTCCACACCTGCCGCTCACGTTGTGAAGTGTGGAGAAACACCTAACCGATCCCGAAAGCCGTACAAGAATCGTGTCACCCATCCGAGTGCCAACGGCACTCAGTGCTGCTTAACTTTCGTGATCGGCCGAGGTGCGTTTCCGACACTCCGCCACCGTGTCGGTTGCTTTAGCGCTATATTATTAATGTATTTCCAATATATTCCTATCAAGCAGTAATATATTGGCAATATGTTTGCAGTAGCTATTTCCAATATCTCTGCAATATCTTGGCAATAGTTTATATTTTTACGCGGGTAATATCGTATAAGTGGAAAAGAGCATGAATCCTAATGAAAGTTCTAGTCCAACACACATGGAAAAACTATTACGATCTCACTAATAAAGTGTAGCAATAATGCTTATCAATTCCATTCTTTATTCGCCAGAAAAAACCATCGATTTGTAATAAAATTGATCGTAATATACACATCGATCCAAATAAAAAATAAGGTGAGTTAATATAGGTCTATACTAGCTAGAAATAGTGAAATATAATGCCGTGTACGCGGAAAAAGAGCACAAATTCTAATAAAAATTCTAGTTCACCGTACCTGCAAAATCCATTTTAATCTCCTTAATAAATTGTACTAAAAACTTATTAATTCTATTATATATTCGTTAGAAAAAACCATCAACTTCTGATAATATTAATCGTAATATACACATCGATTCTAGAAAAATCTAATCAATTCTGATAAAAAACATTATCTATTTGATACTTTCATAGCATCATTAGCAATTTCTTATAAATTACAATAGAATATTTTATAAAAAATTAATTGTGAATTATTCATAATTTTTCTTCAGGAAATGCAAATGAATACCAATACAAATTTATTTGATATTTCTTATATAAAACAATGAAATTATACATCTTATTGGTTTTCGTAAGCATTTCCTGGTGCAAAAACTTATAACATGCAATCAAAATTTTTTTTTATTGGTTTTCATTGGTTTCTTTCAACCGGGATTACAACTGATTCTTCTTGAAATTAATAAACTTTTTCAAACTTAATGTATATAAGAAAAAATTGTTAGATTTTGAGTTATTAAGGGATAAACATGGCCAAAAAGTCAATTTTTTCAAAAATTCGATTTTTTGATTAACTACAACTTTGGTACTAATTGTAATTCAGGTCTAAAAATTTAGCTACACTCTATTAAAGTAGTTTTTACTGATTCCATACATTAAAACAAAATTCTATTTTTTAACTGGATCACTTCACATGGAATCTCCCATATATATATATTTTTTTTATTAACTTTGCTCATCACCCCGTATACCCATTATTTAACGGGTTTTTACAGGGACACCCGTACCACCTACGTGTGGGGGTGAAGACATTCCAGTTTTTTCCCCTCCTGGTCCCCACCGTCTCGCATTCGCCCGGGGTTATGCCCGTGAGGAAGGGAAAACCTCGTAGGAAAACCTTCCACAAGACGGCCGGTGTATTGAAACATTCTGTTTAGATGTTCAGGTCACCTTGCGTAGGCCCAAACACCGAAACTAAATGTTCCACACCTGCCGCTCACGTTGTGAAGTGTGGAGAAACACCTAACCGATCCCGAAAGCCGCACAAGAATGGTGTCACCCATCCAAGTGCCAACGGCACTCAGTGCTGCTTAACTTTCGTGATCGGCCGAGGTGCGTTTCCGCCACTCCGCCACCGTGTCGGTTGCTTTAGCGCTATATTATTAATGTATTTCCAATATATTCCTATCAAGCAGCAATATATTGGCAATATGTTTGCAATAGCTATTTCCAATATCTCTGCAATATCTTGGCAATAGTTTATATTTTTACGCGGGTAATATCGTATAAGTGGAAAAGAGCATGAATCCTAATGAAAGTTCTAGTCCAACACACATGGAAAAACTATTACGATCTCACTAATAAAGTGTAGCAATAATGCTTATCAATTCCATTCTTTATTCGCCAGAAAAAACCATCGATTTGTAATAAAATTGATCGTAATATACACATCGATCAAATAAAAAATAAGGTGAGTTAATATAGGTTTATACTAGCTAGAAATAGTGAAATATAATGCCGTGTACGCGGAAAAAGAGCACAAATTCTAATAAAAATTCCAGTTCACCGTACCTGCAAAATCCATTTTAATCTCCTTAATAAATTGTAGTAAAAACTTATTAATTCTATTATATATTCGTTAGAAAAAACCATCAACTTCTGATAATATTAATCGTAATATACACATCGATTCTAGAAAAATCTAATCAATTCTGATAAAAAACATTATCTATTTGATACTTTCATAGCATCATTAGCAATTTCTTATAAATTACAATAGAATATTTTTATAAAAAATTAATTGTGAATTATTCATAATTTTTCTTCAGGAAATGCAAATGAATACCAATACAAATTTATTTGATATTTCTTATATAAAACAATGAAATTATACATCTTATTGGTTTTCGTAAGCATTTCCTGGTGCAAAAACTTATAACATGCAATCAAAATTTTTTTTTATTGGTTTTCATTGGTTTCTTTCAACCGGGATTTCAACTGATTCTTCTTGAAATTAATAAACTTTTTCAAACTTAATGTATATAAGAAAAAATTGTTAGATTTTGAGTTATTAAGTGATAAACATGGCCAAAAAGTCAATTTTTTCAAAAAATTCGATTTTTTGATTAACTACAACTTTGGTACTAATTGTAATTCAGGTCTAAAAATTTAGCTACACTCTATTAAAGTAGTTTTTTACTGATTCCATACATTAAAACTAAATTCTATTTTTTAACTGGATCACTTCACATGGAATCTTCCATATATATATATTTTTTTATTAACTTTGCTCATCACCCCGTATACCCATTATTAAACGGGTTTTTACAGGGACACCCGTACACACTACGTGTGGGGGTGAAGACATTCAGTTTTTTTCCCTCCTGGTCCCCACCGTCTCGCATTCGCCCGGGGTTATGCCCGTGAGGAAGGGAAAACCTCGTAGGAAAACCTTCCACAAGACGGCCGGTGTATTGAAACATTCTGTTTAGATGTTCAGGTCACCTTGCGTAGGCCCAAACACCGAAACGAATGTTCCACACCTTCCGCTCACATTGTGAAGTGTGGAAAAACACCCAACCGATCGCGAAAGCCGCACAAGAATGGTGTCACCCATCCAAGTGCCAACCGCACTCAGCCGAGGTGCGTCTCCGCCACTCCGCCACCGTGTCGGTCTCTTAATCATTGTTGACGTGGTGGATCTGTATGCGTACAGATCCCCGACCAATTGCGGGCGTAGCACAGTGGTAGCGTGAACGCCTTCGGATCCGAAGGGGCTCGGGTTCAAGACCTGACGCCCGTTCCTTTTTTTTAATTTGTAGCAAATGAGTCTCATTGTTACATGGCGCCCACATAAAATTACCCATATCCTTCCAGCACCCTAGTTTCCTAATTTCTAAGTTTTAATGATTCCATGCATAGGCTTCTGCTTTACCTACGACCCGGCTCCCTACCCTTTCGTCCTAATATTACAATGAATCCGGGGATATTCATCGTTTAGGTGGGGGGGAGTTGTGACGTGGTGGATCTGTATGAGTACAGATCCCCGTCACTTAGGGCTCTGTAGTACCGATGCGGCCAGCGCAAGAATCGGCACTTGGCATATGGCGCGCGTATCGGTAGGCAGAAGACATGGAAAAGTACAGCTACGACCAATTGCGGGCGTAGCGCAGTGGTAGCGTGAACGCCTTCGGATCCGAAGGGGCTCGGGTTCAAGACCTGACGCCCGTTCCTTTTTTTTAATTTGTAGCAAATGAGTCTCATTGTTACATGGCGCCCAACATAAAATTACCCATATCCTTCCAGCACCCTAGTTTCCTAATTTCTAAGTTTTAATGATTCCATGCATAGGCTTCTGCTTTACCTACGACCCGGCTCCCTACCCTTTCGTCCTAATATTACGATGAATCCGGGGATATTCATCGTTTAGGCGGGGGGGAGTTGTGACGTGGTGGATCTGTATGAGTACAGATCCCCGTCACTTAGGGCTCTGTAGTACCGACGCGGCCAGCGCAAGAATCGGCACTTGGCATATGGCGCGCGTATCGGTAGGCAGAAGACATGGAAAAGTACAGCTACGACCAATTGCGGGCGTAGCACAGTGGTAGCGTGAACGCCTTCGGATCCGAAGGGGCTCGGGTTCAAGACCTGACGCCCGTTCCTTTTTTTTAATTTGTAGCAAATGAGTCTCATTGTTACATGGCGCCCACATAAAATTACCCATATCCTTCAGCACCCTAGTTTCCTAATTTCTAAGTTTTAATGATTCCATGCATAGGCTTCTGCTTTACCTACGACCCGGCTCCCTACCCTTTCGTCCTAATATTACAATGAATCCGGGGATATTCATCGTTTAGGTGGGGGGGAGTTGTGACGTGGTGGATCTGTATGAGTACAGATCCCCGTCACTTAGGGCTCTGTAGTACCGATGCGGCCAGCGCAAGAATCGGCACTTGGCATATGGCGCGCGTATCGGTAGGCAGAAGACATGGAAAAGTACAGCTACGACCAATTGCGGGCGTAGCGCAGTGGTAGCGTGAACGCCTTCGGATCCGAAGGGGCTCGGGTTCAAGACCTGACGCCCGTTCCTTTTTTTTAATTTGTAGCAAATGAGTCTCATTGTTACATGGCGCCCAACATAAAATTACCCATATCCTTCCAGCACCCTAGTTTCCTAATTTCTAAGTTTTAATGATTCCATGCATAGGCTTCTGCTTTACCTACGACCCGGCTCCCTACCCTTTCGTCCTAATATTACGATGAATCCGGGGATATTCATCGTTTAGGCGGGGGGGAGTTGTGACGTGGTGGATCTGTATGAGTACAGATCCCCGTCACTTAGGGCTCTGTAGTACCGATGCGGCCAGCGCAAGAATCGGCACTTGGCATATGGCGCGCGTATCGGTAGGCAGAAGACATGGAAAAGTACAGCTACGACCAATTGCGGGCGTAGCGCAGTGGTAGCGTGAACGCCTTCGGATCCGAAGGGGCTCGGGTTCAAGACCTGACGCCCGTTCCTTTTTTTTAATTTGTAGCAAATGAGTCTCATTGTTACATAATATATATACATATATATATATATGTATTTAATTATTTTGCATTATAATAATATTTAAATATTTAACATATGTATAACTTACGTTGAACATTTTCATAAATATTGTCTGGTATATGAGTCCAATGATTTTTGCCTGTAGGCGACATTTTTATCAGTTCATTCTCCTCTATTATGAGTCTCATCAACTTGCACACCATTTCACGGGGTTTTTTATGGCAACAGGATTCAATGCACGTTAATTTAAACGTATCTACTATAATACCAGAACCTTCAACTAATTCTTTCTGCGTTAAGAAAAATAGAATTGATTATTTTTACATTAATAAATAAATGTATAGATAAGTACTTATTACTTACAGTTTCATTTTTTGTATTTGCAGGTTGCATTTTATTCGAATTTCCTAATGATTTTTCCTTTAATGCGTCAGTTTCAATTTGCAACTATATTTATATTTTAAAATTACACTTTATTTAAAACAATTCATACAATATACAATTAAGATGATTAATTTTAAAATGTACCTTATTTTTTTGCGGAAGTGTAATGCTTTCTGCCAATGCTGCGATTTGTTTTATTTTTTCTAGATCGTCGCTTGAAACTGAAATAAAACGTTTTATGTATAAGATGATCCAACAATGATAAAATAACAAATTAAAACAATTTGTATAATTTTTAGAATAATTAGTAAAGTTCACTTTTTAAGATTTCGAGACATTAAAGTTTTAAAATACAAAGATAAACTCTGAGATTGAACAGCATGAATAATTCATTAAAAATAAGATTTTTAAGATTTCAATAATAGAAGTATTCTATAGGAACTCAAAACTGGCATTAACTCAATTTATCAAATGAGAGTACTTAAGAGGTTATTTCTGGAAACCACGTATATAATTGATACCCCCTTAACGCGATTACTTTATTTTTGTTTAGAGAATTATATTCTCAATTTAAATGAAGTTACGAATATACATACGTAAATTTAGTGAACAGCATTCACAATGATTTTCTTTTATTTCTATTTCATTATAACGATTGTCGTCGTCAGTGCTCGATTCAACACTTGAATCACGGACCTCTCTATCATCATCACTGAAATTTAAAATATAAATCAATTATTTTAATAGAAACTTTTCCTGAAAAGCTTTAAAATATTAAATTAAGGTTACTTTAACTGTTAGAAAAATAATTTAAAAAGTTTAAACGAAGTTAAAGTAACAGTTTGAATATAATCTTAAACATTTTAATATTACTATAGTACTGGAAATATTATTTAAAGGTATACTTGTTGCCAGCCTCAGATTCACTGCTTGATTCAGTCGAATGGGTAACATTTCGCCCAGGGAACAAACGCCACCAATCACAGGCCGCTATTCCTTTTTTTCGCCCACCAATCAGAGGCGCTTTTTAGTTTTCTAATTTGGTGGAGGGGTATTTCACTGTGTCGGTAATCTTAATTATTAATTAAATCTTAAACAGTAGATGGCGGTACGTTACTAATTTTTATTTAAATTATATTATTCATTTGTCATTTCTTTCGTCCTTAATCGATAATATTATTAAAGACGTTTAATTAAGGTTGTAATTAACAAATTGTGCGTATATTCCTATGATTGATAATAGATATTAATTTGACGTAAACAAGGGAAATTAGTACGAATCCGAAAGAGTAGTGTAAGGTAGTAGGTAGTGAATTCTTGAAACGGCGATGAGTTGCATTAGTAAAACATACCATGATAAGAGGTGGCTGCTCTTGTTCACGGCGATTTCAAACGTGGCCACGAGAGGGAGCTAGTTTCAGGTGAATACTTTTGTCACAGCTGAATCATCTGGCTGATTTTGTGTGAAAAGTTATGAATTAAAATTATTTATTTACGTAATTATTTCCAATACCTCACATTATTCCGTTTCGATATTTTTATTGTAGTGTAATGCAGATACTATTGCAAGGTAAAGATTTCATATTCGCCCACATCCTATACTAGCATGTCGATCTTTGACATCTCGACGAGGGAAAGAGTGAGAGAGAGAGAGAGAGAGAGAGAGAGAGAGACAAACATTGATAAAATTCTAACCATGAAAACAATGTTTTCATTTCCATGTGATAATATAACTTTTTTTAATCTTAAAGTATAATATTAATAAGAATTGCACATAAAATAAATGTATATTATTACATAATTTTAATTATATTTATTATATTATTAATTCATTTTATTTATATAATTTGATGTGTTTGCTTTAAGTTTATATTATTTGAAGGGACTTATGCTTGTATTTTTATAATGAATCCCTCATGATATCTCAATGTTTTCCACATTGACCAAAATAATTTAAAAAAACAATATATTATAATTAAGTGGATGCTTTATCGTTCTCTATCCTAATTAAAATGACTGTTTTCTATATAAAGCCAATATATGTGTTCGATACTTTGCCAAGTACATAATATTTAATAATTATATGGACTATAACATATGTAGAATGATATTCTTTCCAACGTTAAGTGAAATGATTGCTTAATAGTTATATGTACTGACTTAAATAATTTAAAAGAATGTTGATAAGTTATTGTTCTCTTTACATATATGTATTGAATACCTTTTTTAATATTTAAATAAAATCAATGTGTCAGTTGTTTGGTAAGTGTAAAGGCATTTAATAATTTTGTAACTTTCACATGCCTATAAAATGTTTGATAGTGACACTAACTAACATATATAATCTATATTATATTAAGCTG
Source organism: Theocolax elegans (assembly GCA_026168455.1). NCBI lineage: Eukaryota > Metazoa > Arthropoda > Insecta > Hymenoptera > Cerocephalidae > Theocolax > Theocolax elegans. The sequence goes on along the minus strand of JANSJX010000025.1, from coordinate 924 downwards.
CTTCCATCAAAAACCTTTCTCCCTTTCTGTGACGTCAATCTATTTGTATGACGTAATTGTCGAAGTGACGATATTTTTTGATAAATCGATGTATCACATGTTTTTTTGACGCACTGTTGGGGGTTAATGTTTTTAGTTGCTTTTTTAAAAGGGGTAAAATTTGAAGGGGGAAGGGGTGGTGGTATGGGGTGTACCCTGACCACCTAGACATCGTCTTCAGGAAGTGACAATTTTTTTTTGCATATTCAAGCAGGGTGGCACACTACTTACCAGTAGAGGATGTCCAGATGACCGGAGGTCACCCTGACCACCTGGACATCGTCTTCAGGAAGTGACAATTTTTTTGCATATTCAAGCAGGGTGGCACACTACTTACCAGTAGAGGATGTCCAGATGACCCGGAGGTCACCCTGACCACCTGGACATCGTCTTCAGGAAGTGACAATTTTTTTACATATTCAAGCAGGGTGGCACACTACTTACCAGTAGACGATGTCCAGATGACCCGGAGGTCATCCTGACCACCTGGACATCGTCTTCAGGAAATGACAATTTTTTTTGCATATTCAAGCAGGGTGGCACACTACTTACCAGTAGACGATGTGCAGATGACCCGGAGGTCACCCTGACCACCTGGACATCGTCTTCAGGAAGTGACAATTTTTTTTACATATTCAAGCAGGTTGGCAATTCAGAAACGTTTAAAGAACGGTTTCATTCTAAAATCTCGGTAGTCTAAAGGTTAAAATGTAAAGTTTCCAAACCGAAAATATAAATTTGTGATTTGTGTTAATAGTATTTTGAGTAATAAATACCAAATACACTATAATTTTTTTTTCCCTTGAATGAGAATAGAGTACAATCTTGTTTCCAAAACTTTCTTTTCTAAAAAAATGCAAGGTTAAGAAAATACTCATTAGGTAT